>JABFQD010004919.1:0-11230 GCA_022817045.1 Psix sp. ZL-2020
TTTATTTTTGTCATTAAGCATTTTTTCTGTTTCTTTTATATAATCTATTTTATTTAAAATTACCGTTGTATTGCCTTTATCAGATTTTGTAACTATTATTTCTTTGTGTTTCCTGATGAATTCTTGTATATTTGATAGTTGTTCTTGAAATAAATTTTCACCAAAACTTGAATGTTTTTTATTAGATCGTTGATATCGTAGTTGATCAGTAAGTATGTTAATTATGCTATTTCTGAAGAAATTTTTGTTATTAATTGGAAATTTATTAATTATATTATTAATTATAGTTATATAACGCAAGCTTGTAATGTGAAGTTCAGTAGCCGTTCCAAGCATCAAGCGTAAGTGTTTCCCTACACTCCGTATCCTTCACCCAAAGATTTCAAAAACTTAGACGGAAACGTTTAAGTGCCCTGTATCTGTAGACACAAAGTCTAGGAATATTAACAGTTAACAGCGAGATCGAAAAATTTCGAGGTGAAATGTATCTTGAAGGCCAAAACGGTTCGGAGTACTAGAAATCATAGATTTTATGTCTATAAAGTTTAACAGGTCGTTCTCGAAAGAGCCGTTATTTGACATAAAGCTGGAAATGTCCGTGCTTAGGCTCTCTGTAGGTCAAGCCAAAACAG
Organism: Psix sp. ZL-2020; assembly: GCA_022817045.1. Classification (NCBI taxonomy): domain Eukaryota; kingdom Metazoa; phylum Arthropoda; class Insecta; order Hymenoptera; family Scelionidae; genus Psix; species Psix sp. ZL-2020. Next base: position 633 of record JABFQD010004919.1, read on the forward strand.
TCTACTGAAAGAAAGTACAAAGAATCACTCCGAAGTCGAAACGGTCCGGAGTGAATTAAGAAATCATCCTGCTATTTTGGTTCAGTTGTAAGGCGAATAAGGTCCATAGCTGAAACCACGAAGGCTTATCTTGTAACGAAGGAAAGAACAAATGATTTAACAGATTTTTTGATATATAGAAATAAGCACTCTATGAAGGCGCAATTCCTTATCTACTCATCCTTTTTTTTTAATTGTATTTAATCATGGGCTCTATACTCATTTTATGAAGCAGAATATTGGCTAAATCTACATATTTCTCTGACCTATTAGCAATATCAACCAGCACCTTTTGTATAAGGGAACACCATAATGGAATGTTAGAATTTTTATTTAAACATTTTATTAGATGCTTTTACAGCACGTAAATTACGATTCTGTTGATTTTATTCGTATATAAGTTTAATAGAATAATAATCATATAATAAGTAACATTTATATAAATTTCATGTAGTTGCATTATATTGGATATTATTAAATTAAGTCGAGAAAAGGACATTACATACATTTTTCTCCATTGAGTCAACGAACTTAAACAAAATTCATGTTTCATCGGATTAAAATTATCAGGGCTGATAATAGTTTAATACGTCCTAAAATGATTTTTTCTATATTTTAAGGTTCTTTAATTTGGAGTTTCATTTTATGAAATTGTTCGGGATTCGATCGGCAGATTTTTTCATTTCTATTAGTATAGAATTCCCCGCTCCGCACTATAACAGGCTGCGCGCCCAAGCGGCGCAATAACGTTACTCGAATTTGAGTACGTGCCTGCAGTCACTGACAAATTCAGTGCCAGTTTTGTTCAGTTAACCCACCTTTATTCTCCACATTCGTGGTTTACCTTTCTTCCTTTCTAGGATTGAGATTTGTCTGGCTTGATCGGAGATCTCGCCTTTATTGCACAACCGTGGGTCTTGCAGCGGCTGGTGTTTCTACCCTATCATTTAACCGAGAAAAGGTTCATTTAATTTTATTGATTATTTTAATTATTTTATTTAGATTTGTGTCGTCTGCCGTGGGAGCAACTCCCAAGCTTGTATCATTTGCACGTGGTTGAAGTGTCATTGATACATATAATAATAACTTCAAACAAAATCAGAATGGATTTTTTTACAACAAAATCAAATAAATAAAACGTTTTTTATAATAAAATTAACACTTATTTCAGGTTGCATAAGTATTTCAGGAACACAAGTATTTTGAAGATGGAATCCAAATTCCCTTTCCTACTTCCGGAACTTTTATTCCAATCATATGTCTAAAAAAATTAAGTTTTGATTCGACACGTTCGGAAACGGCTTGGTGCTCTGAACTAACAACATAAATTTATGGCGATGTAAACATTTTTTGACGAGGCAATAAAAATGACCAGGTGCTCTTCAAAACCAACTTTTGTTGACGAAGGTGGAAAGAATTCACTTATTAGCAGTGAAGTTTTAGAAAACTTGACAAGACCCTCTGACATGGTGATACTTATCGATCATATACTTATCATATTATCTGGCTCTAGAACACGAAATGTCTCCATGGACATAAAGCAAAGCGTCGCTGCTCTTGACGAGATGGCCTCCGCTCTTCACAGTCGATTAACGATAACTGTGGCAATAAGTCCTATCAGACCACCAAAACAACGGAGAAGTCCCTCATCAGCCCACCGAGGCAGAAGAGAACAGCAATAAGTCCCGATAAAGAAGACAACGAGAAATAGAAGAAAGAGGTTCGGACTCTGACAGAGACTAAGGCAAGGAAGATGGAAGATAAAAAAAAGGCGAAATCAGCCTCACAGAAAATAACACTGAAGGAAGACAAACAGGAAAAACTTGCGAGACCTGCGTCGAATCAAAAGATTACAAAGAAGAAGAACCTGATGCTATTATTATTAAGCCGGGCCTAAATCAAAGCTACAGTGATATCTTTAAAAAATCTGTAGCAAGGTTAAGCCCAAAAACAGCGATGTGGGCATTCAAGCGATCCGCCGGACCCGGAAAGGAGCCGTCTTTCTGAAATTTCAGAATGATTCAACTGACGAAACTAAAAAGTTCTTCGGCAAAGTCCTTGAAAAATTGATAGATGAAGCTAGATCATACAAAGCGGTGGTCCTACGCACCACCCTCAAGATACGGGACCTAGACTACGCCACGACGGACAAGGATGTTAAGGAAGCGATCTAACAAGACTTCAGCACCTATGCAGGGGTGCCAAAGATGTACCTCACGAAGATGAACATTAGAGGCCAGAGACATACTATCATTGAGATAGAAAACAAAATGGCAGCAGAGCTTTTGGAATGACTACATCTCAAAGTGGGATGGGTGCCGTGCAGAGTGCGAAAACGTATAGTTGTTCAGTGCTGTTTCAAGTGCCTGGGATACGGCCACGAGGCACGCAGATGCAAAGGCCCAGACCGAAACAAGCTCTGCTTTCGATGCGGGAAAGCAGGTCACAGAGTGGCATCGAGCAAAGCCTATGCACAGTCTATATTGTGCCCAAAAACATCGGTTGATGCACCTAAAAGAAGCCACGTGCTCGGAGGCAGATGCCTAGTCGAACTCTACGGTACAGTTAAGGTTTTGTCTGGGTACGAAGCAAGAAGGTTATTTTTGTGACCTGTTACTTCACCCCAAATGAGTCGATCTCAGACTTCCAGAGGAAGCTGAACGAGCTGGAAGACACAATAATAGAAATGGGAGGTAACTTTATACTCGGCGGTAACTTCAACATCAAAGCGCTAATATAAGGCTTGCTGAAGCCAGACTCTAGAGAAAACCATATCCTTGAGATGATGGCTAGAGCAGGGTTTATAATGTTGAACTCCGGTACCACATCAACGTATAGAAACCCTGAATATCCAAAAGCTATTTCCGACGTTAAATTTGTTTCAGAATGGATAATGACAAGGACAAAGGAGCAGCGGGTCATTGAAGACTACATTGAAAGCGATTACCAGTACATCGCTTTCAGCATTCTGCGTGACCGACTACCCACGCAAGTGCTCGACATACGCAAGCCACGAATATGGAACGCGGCCAGCAAGGACGAGGAACAATTCACGGAGAGCCTGCAACAAGGCGTACAATTCATCACCAATGGGCGCCAAGGATGCACCGAGCGCGAGTCTGTGGAGATACAAGCTAACCAGAGTATACGACTTATCGCAGATTCTTGCGACGTCTCTATGACACACAAAGGACAGAGAAAAACCAGATGACCGGCGTATTGGTGGATGCCAGAAACTACCGAACTCAAACGAACCTGTCTCCGTCTTAGAAGACTGGCTAAACGAGAACGGAGAAAACCAGAAGCTGACTTTCTTTCTGCTAAACACCAGGCTACTTTAATTACAATTGAAATCTCTAATCAACCATCGCGCTTGTGTATGGTACGGGGAACGAGCATGACAAATACGCGGGGGAGTCTCTTCATGGTCTGGTCTGGACTATATAAAAGCGTTGATTCAGAAGCTCACTCTCTCTCTCTCTCTCTCTGTTTTTGGAGATTCTTAGAACGATTTCCAAGCGATCGACAGAACAAACTATCGGCAGTCGCCTACCGCCCAGATTTGTTGTTGCTAGATGACCCTCGAAACGCAATTCAGTATTTCCTTGCCAGTGTTCGGCTGCGAATCCTCACCCAACACGTTGGCCTAAGACTACCCACCGACAGGTTCCCTTGTTTTCTCCACTGGTTGAGCGCGGTTGAAACCGTCTTCGACGTGTCCCTGCTCAATCCGTGGCCCCTAATCTGTTGCTTTCCGAAAAAGAGCCAAGACGGAAAACCCAGAATTCGTACCCCCGAGCTCGCCGACACGAGCTCATCGCCGCGCCACGCGTCGGCGTCAATGTAGATAGTGTGCGCCCAGTACCGTTGCGAACAGGCTATGAAGACTCGCGATTTACGGCTCAAGCTAGAGATAGAAGAGTTACACAAAGCCATCGTGATTCTGCCGGCCCCAAGAATAAACTCTGATTCGATCTTGCGCGAGCTCCAAAGCTCAGAAGTCCAAACTCGAGAGACGCAACGCGATGTGATGACATTCAATCTTCCGTGCGCTAAGGCTAACTAACAACCGCGAATCCTTCCGTGACCAAACGTGAACGGCTAATTGCAAGCGGCTAGTCGCAAACACGAGCAATAAAAACAGCTCAGGGCTAAACCCCATGAAGCAACAACAAACAGCCTTTTTTAAGGCTAAATACATTCTAAGGGCCCTTCCCAGGGCCCGCAGATTCGTCGAACAAGAATATATCTATCTAAGTTGCGTCCAATTTACAGCGATCTACCCACAGATCACGTCAAATGGACTTGGGGACGATGGAGGAGGTGGTAACGGCACTCTTTCCCGACCACTCGCAAAGAGACCCGGTTGCTGATGAAGTGAACCTTAATGAAATCTACTCTTCACAAAGAAAGGGCTGATGAGGGCGACTATCTTCCTTAAGAATCGGAAGGCTCCAGGACCAGATGGAATCCCAGCCGAAGCGCTAAGGCCAGTGACCTGTAAACCGCAGCTTCTGCTCGACATGTAAAACTGCTGTCTGACCTTAGGCACCTTTTGCGCGCGCTGGGAGACCGCAATGCTTGTCTTGATCAGCAAGTTAAAAACGAGTAGTAACCTGGCATCAACGTCCCTGCACCTATGCTTTCTTAACACGGCGGAAAAAGTACTTTAAAAGCTCCTGCAGCCACGAATGGTGTGACGCGCTGTCCATTCTAGATCTAACTCTGATCCGTAATTGCCCCTTATTAGCCTGAGTTTTTCCCTAAGTTTAAACTGGTAATTAGTTCAGTTAGTTGCCCTAGGGTTTCTGCGTCATACATTCCATTTCTCTATCATTTCAGATTACTTTATCACTATCAGATTTCAAATAGAATGATTTGACATAGATGGCTCATAATTTACTCTCCATCTACATTTATCTCTTTATAGACTCAGACTGCACAAAATCAAGTCCAAAACTTCTCTTCTCTTTCTCATAACGAAAGTTGGAATGTTCCCTTAGTTCACTATATCAAGCTCTGTGTTGGTCAGAAATTAAAGCAGTTTCTCGTCCCTGCCATTAGTGTCCGTGCTTCACCACACCTCATGATGCAAAATCGCATCACATCCAATGACTGCATCATCGCAAACTGCCTGTTAAACTCCATAACTTTGCACATTACTTCTATTAGCGCTGATTCCTCGTGAAGGAGGTATGCGGAGCATACCAAAATGTTTCTACCCCTCCTATTCGGCTCCTTAATACTGATTTTGATGGTGCTGCAATCTCTTGAACACATTTCCCTAATAAAAGTCCTTCAATACCTCTGGCATTAATACAAGTCCTTAATCCTCCTTCTATTTGAGGTACATGCAGCGACCTGTATTATAAAGCCCTTTGATACGATTCCGGATAATCAGGATTTTCCGTACGCATGCGCCAGCGTAAGGCTCCTTCAAGACACTAGAAGAGCTTTTACAGTAGCGCAAGGTAATCTGAGTGAATTGTGAGTCTAATACGGAAACACGATACTCGTGTTTTTTGTTAAGGAGTATCATAATGACCTCCCCAACACCCTTGTAGTGACTATGAGTACCACAATAAACTCATGATCGTCACTTGCACACTTGTATTCATGGGAGAGCCCATTTATAGAGGTCTCAGCATACATTTTGAGGGCCCGTTTATACACATTCCTGAAACCCAATTACCATTCCTTCAACTTAAGCCAATGCTGCGACGACAATGTCTTGCAGTTCCCAGTAGGAAAATTTAAATACATATTAGACAGGTAATTCAAATTCACACAAGCGAATGGAATTAATAATCATTGGGACAACTTTGAAATCGAACGAAATGTATGAATTTATAAAGTGCGTTTGTAAAAATTAACCTAGCGGCAACCTCAACGTTTTATTTGCAACAATTTATCAGACTAACTTCGAAATTGGTAAAAATGTATAAAATCAGTAAATAAACATTTTCATAAAAAATGTTTATAATAGTCAATAGTTATAAAATGTAAGCAAAACAACAAATTATAAATAATAATCTACAATAATTTAACGAAAAAAAATTTATTCTCATGACCGCAATGAAACTAACAAAAATTATATTAAACGTCATTTAATTTAATTCTTTTAAAAATATTCGCTGTACATCATGAAATTGAGTTTTGATAGTTGCACCGTAAGTGCAACTATCACATTGTGTAATATTGTGTCATATATTTCTAGAAAAAATATTCGAACAAATATTATCTTTTATATTTATCAAAAATAAATATAACTATTAATAACCATACAGAAGTCTTCATTAGAATTAGTAATAGTCTTTTATCAGAAAGGATAAAAACTAACAGCAAATATAATAAAAATAGAGACATTTGTTTTTCTGTACTTCTGTTTCTAATTTTCGTTGTAATAAGGAATTCTTTAAATTTAAATATTTCGAAATTATTTTAGCTCTTGAAAATCTATTTTAACACACTCTATGTGATTTAGTTTCAAATTCCAATTAGTATATACTGCTTTTGAAACAATTCAATTAATATTTTCAGTGTTCTGATTCAAATAACATTGTTATTTTTAACATTGTTATTTTTTCATCATTATTAAAATCTAAATATAAAGGAGTACCACAAAAATGAAAAAGTAAAAATAATTATGCTACTCTTAAAAAAGTTTTACCTTGATGAAGTCTGAGGTTTCGGTGAATCAACCTCTGGGATTTGAAAAAAAGGGCGTTTAACCCACTTGCGTCGATTCAATAGTGCGTGACCCCCTCTCAGGGTTAGCGTCAAGTACCGGAAGTACAGGGAGGGTGATTGAAGTACCAGTAGTTGTAGATGCACGACAAATTAACCTGGACGATCCGATTCTTCCGTTTTCCTTTTTCAGTGGCTGAAATCAACCCACCAGTCCAGCTCATCCCTCATAACCAACGACTAAATAGCATCCCTCAATGCGCGCTACCCATAGCCATATGCCGTGCAGGTGAAAAGTCCGACAAATAACGAAACGTGGCTCACCAAGCATTAGTCACGGTCTTATCTAGCTGGATTTACTCACACGATTAAGATCCACAATTGTAATTTTGAAATCAAGTATGGTATATGCTCTACATATGCCATTTGATAGTTTTGTGATTTAGAAATCTATTTAATATTGATCAATGAAGTCTAACTTTATCAAATGAAAAACATTTTTATCTATTTTCATCAAATATTAAAAGTGACAAAAACTATTTAATCCTTCACATCAAATGTCTAATTATTGCAATTAATAATTAATTCTACACATTGTTTAACATTTTATTAATTCATCTACACTATTCGAAATTTACTTGACATTTTCAGTCAGTTTATGCTAATTAAATGGAGTTTAAATACCAGATTAATATTCTTTGACATATTTTTGACAAATTGTTGATCACTATGCTTGTTATTTTCAAAAAGACACACTTTTGGAACACAATTGTTATTTTGATAATCTATAATTATTATCATTAATCTCTTTTCATCACATTATTTTATAAATAATATGAAATTTTTTTTGAGCTGACATTAATTATTACAATTGAACTGACATTTAGATTTACACAAGTGATACTGCTAATTAAACATACATATAGAACATATTTCAAAACTATATAAATAGTAAACAAAAAAACCAGAAAAAAAAGAGTATAGAAATCGTCATGTTCAAAAATACTTCATCTAGCAAGAGAAATATTAACTTATGAGTGGTCTACAATTATTTTAAAAATATAATACTCTTTCCTCTAATTTTTTTAACATTCTATGATAATCTATTTTACCGATAGTAGTTTTTTACACAATACCAAACACTTTTCCAAAAATAATTGTTCAAATTACCCTTGTCATAAGGACTTTTTAATACTTCAATAATAATCGTTACAATAATTAACTGCATTGTTTGATTCTGTCTCTTAGCTCATTTCATAATTTCACATCATTAAATCATCTATCATAATTTTATTGAAATTGCTAGTGCACTTTTTACATAAAGAAACTAAGGCATGCCTGCGCTCGTTGTTCTACAGTTTCAGTATATTTAACTTGAATTTTATAACACTTTTTTATTATGAATATTATCATAATATAACGCCTAATAACATTCACATAACATTTTAGTAAAACTTCTTAAAATAGCATATATATCTTTAACTTGTTTCACTTTTTACACATTTATACTGCAACATTAACGTCAGTTTGGGAACATACAATTTCTAAAATTATGCCTTCACATTACATCGGTTGTTTTAAAAAACTGTTCAATTATAAAAAATAACACGTTCCAAATTAAAAATAAAACCTTAATATTGCTAATACAGCAATAAACAGCATTTTGTAATTTTGATATTGTTTTGTTCACTGCGTTTGAGTTCTTCTTGTTTTTTATTACATCAGAATTAATAATTGTTTTACAAACAGACTTTAAAAAACTTGGAAAAATATTGTATAAAAACCACTACTACGTTTCGAAAGTCCCCACAGGTATAACTATAATTCTTACTAGTAACTGGATCTGAAAAGCACTTTTAGTAGCCTATAAATAAGGTGATATAATATAAACTATTCCTACAAAAATCGTACATACATTATTTCAATGTATGTGTTCCATAGAAACGCAATCTATAATAAACCAATTTAATTCTAGAATATTTTTTTATTGTTATATTTAATTACATTTAATATCAATGAAGAAATCAATGAAGAATCCTCATCAACTATGTAAAATGAAAAACGAAATATAATATTGATCGTTAGCAACTACGCGTGGGAGTTAAAAACCTAACATGTAAATTTTTGGTGATAACCAACAGCGTCTCAAATCTTCTCAGGATAACACAGAAAGACAACTTCGTGGCAGAAGACCTTTCTTACAAAAGAGTGGAATAATGTAAAGTCGTTTGTCTACTGATATCGAAAGCGCGGCACGTTCGAAAAGACAGCCTGAGTCTCATCAATAAAACATATGAAACTGTATGTTTTATGTCGATGCCAATTGTAAAGCCTTCGTCGGCATATATAACAAACCCAGAGATTTCCAAGATGTACACCTGCTTATTTTATTGTATTATTTCTTTTTCGTCCATCAATCGAGCAATCAATTAAATAAAATAAGAAACAACCAACCCACGATTCAACTGTCAATATCAACTTTACCGTTCTAATTTGTCACCAAATGTGTTTTCAAAACCACACCAACTGAATATATTCTCAAAGCATTTTTTGGGTTCAGCGGTCCCAAATTATTTAGAAAATTTTGTAAAGCATAATGAAAATTATGCTTACAGATTGAAAATTTTAACTTTATTCGTATATCTTAATATGACTTTTTTATTTAATTCGCCAGTTTTGTCAGTTGTTTAAAAAAATTTAAATATAAAATTAATTATTATAAAACAGATAAAACTAGTAAAACATTCAGATACGAGTATGTTGTCATATGCAAAGTCTTAAATATATCTAGATACTGGCATTTAACATTAAAATAAATTTTAAAACTATTAAGCTACGTCATATTTTATTACTTACCCTACATTGAATAAATATGTACTAATTTTGAGGTATTCAATTCTTGCAGTGAGGAAAAAAATTATTCTAAATGGCATCTAGATAGCGTATAGATGGTATTTAGATGGTTTAAAAAGAAATTCGCATCGATATCCGGCATTTAGTTGGTAAATAACTCAATGTCAGGTTTTGAATTAGTTTGAATCTCATATAATCTAGCAGACATTGTCCACACTGTAATTGATGAATATATGTTGATAGATTTTTCTGAAAATCTCTTACTTTTGAAAATGAGAATATATAGCCACATTCTTTCAATATTAAACAATTTTTAAAGAAAATTCGAAGATATACAAGTAATAAAAAATGAAGAGTTTTGATGTATCTACAGTACAAAATTGACCGCATTGCTTATTGATAAAAAGTAAAAACTGGTTTAAACTATTAGAAATAGGCAATTGATCGCTGATATTTTCTCTCAGATAAATATTTTTTGAAAGCATAGATTTAAATTTCTGCTTTAAACTTTTCAACGCATTATAAGTAACTCATTTCTAGTGTTCAATCTGAACATTAAGAAATGTACTATTGAAGAAAGAAAAAACATTACTTGTTGGAACAACTTTTCATCGCATTAAATATATGGATACATAATTTCGGATCGAAGCATAAAATCGCTTTATGTATAGTTAAAAAAAATTGTTAGGCAAGTATAAATCAATCATGCTGATAGTAGAAGACAAAAACATGGGATTTCATTGAAATAGTGCAATTCGAAAAACTGTTAAAAGAATTTACAGACAATCAATATTTTAGTCCAGACCAGTGAATTCAATCTTGAAATGCACTTTGAACAGACATTAGTATTCAAAAAAATTATACAATTGAAATTTTTAAGTTAATCTATGAACTCCTTTAATTGTTCAAAGAATTATTTATTAAATAATTGTTTTAAAAGAACAGATGGTAAATTCGGACCAATTGTGAACAAAAATGTGCATAAGTCACAGTATTTATGTTTCGATATTTATCTTCAT
>JABFQD010004920.1:0-11228 GCA_022817045.1 Psix sp. ZL-2020
GTTTACTGTCTGTAAATTATTCCTGCTTTAATTTATAATTGCAATAATTTAATTTTATTAAACTAATCAATATTTCCTTATCGGCTTATTATTTAAATGAGGTTTATGAGGGAAGTATTCTCTAAAATTTGCACTTTTACGATTGCCAACCTTTATTTAATTTATATGTTAATATTTTATCAGAATTATAATTAACTCTTTCCCAAAAAGTTTCGCACCTATAGGTGGTAGAGAGAAATGACGCTACTTTTCTAATGGAGCTTTATGCTCGTTTTTGAAGTTGGTAGTTACGGATGTGACTTAACGTTCTTCTAACCTGAATAGAAATTCCGACGTTTGTGTATCAGTATCAAAATGTGTGGTAATTGTTTAGCGTGTTATATCATTTTGATTATCTTCATTATTTTAGTTATTTTTTTTAAAGGTTACTGGAACTTTAAAATTCTTACAAGAATAGTATTTCCTAGATGCTTATATTATTAGTCATTTCTGAATTGTTTCTAGCTAAAGCATATAGGTAAAACAAATGATTTCCTGAAAATTGTGAATGCCGCTACAGGCGCATACTTTTGAAAAATAATGTCTGTCAAATACCAAATAAGTACAGTCACATTTTCGTGTTTTTCAATTATAAAATATTGTAGGAAAGAGGTATTTCATGCAATTTGCAGGTGGCGGTACAATTGCAGATTTGTGTGATATCCTAATTAGATACCAAATAAAAATAGTTACATTCTTGTGTTTTATGATTGGAAACTATGAGGGGGATTCTCGATTCGATACGTATTGCAGATGGCATATTTCAGGTGGAATATTTCTGTAAAAATGATATTTGTTAAATGCTAAATGAGAGCAATTATGTTTTTGTCGTTTTCATTCAGAAATTATAGTAGAAAACAGATATGTGATGCCAATTGTAGGTGGTGCTACAGTCGCATATTACCATAAATTGATGTTTTTTGGATGCTTGATATGATCAGTCATATTTGAATAGATTCTCGTTAAAAAATATAAGTGGAATCGAAGATTTGACGGAAGCTGAAGGTGGCGCTGCAGTCGTATATTTGTATAAAAATAATGTTAATCAAATTACATAAGAAAATAGTTCTATTTTTTTGGTGATCACTAGAAAATGTAAAACACGAAAGCTTTTATGCAACTTGTAGATAGCGCTACAATGGTATATCTATAGAATAACATGTTAGTTAGAACAGTCGTTTATTTTTTAGTTTCTCAATGAGAAATATAAATGTAATGGAGCGTTTCATACAAATTGCAGGTGGTACTCCAGTCGCATATTTCTATAAAAAGGATGTATTTTAGTTGCTTAACATTATCAGTTACATCTGAATGGTTGCTCTTCAGAACGTGTGAGTCAAAAGCAAGATTTTATGCAAACTACAGACGGCGCTGCAGTCGCCTATTTCTATAGGCGTATATGAATGGCTTCTAGCAAGAACATATATATGAAATAAATAATCCTGTGCAAATTGCAGGTGGTGCTGCGTTTACATATCCGTGAAAAAATTATCTTTGTTAGATACTAGATGAGAAAGGACTCACTTGTTTTAATTTCTCTTTAGAAAATATGAGTGAAACTATAGATTTGATGCAAAGTGGCGATGGCGCTGCCAAACAATCACAACAACTTTTTTGCATTTAGTCAAACATTCACATGAGAACCTGAACAACCGACGATCGCGACATCTCAATTCGAACGCGAGAACTTCGAATTGAGATGAATCAATTTTTAGGATTGACCTTCAACCCTGCTGTTCGAAACCTAAGAAAGACTTCTCGAAGACGACCGAGAACTTCGTCAGAAGATTTACCGAACGTAACGACATCGTCGAGATACACTAAGCATATTTTATTCAAAAGATCCCTAAGTTCATGTTCCATCAACCTTTGAAAAGTTGCAGGGACATTACACAAACCGAATAGCATAACTACAAACTGCCAAAGACCTTTTCCAATAGAAAACGCAGTCTTCTCTCGATCCGCTGGATCTATTTCCACCTGCCAATATCCACTCTTCAAATCCAAGGTTGAAAACCGTGAATCTCCAGAAAGTTGGTTCAATAGATCATCAATCTTCGGCAGAGGGTAAGGATCCTTAACTGTAGCGTCTTTCAGCTTCCTGTAGTCGATGCAAAACCGAAAGGACTGATCTTTCTTCCTGACGAGGAGGACAGAAGAGACCCACGGACTCGAAGACTCTTCGATCACGCCTTTCTCTCGCATTTCTTCAATCATCTTGTCCACTTCTTCTTCTAGGTGCATCGGTATTCTCCGAGGATCCTGTTTGATGGGTTGTGTACCCTCCTTCATCTTGATCTGGTGTTGTGTATTGTTATAACATCCCGCTACTAGTTCATCTGAAAATACATCCTGAAATTTCAGTAGAAATTGTTCAAAAGCTCCTTTCTGTCTGTCGTCCAATTGACCTAAATTATCCTCGAAAACCTTCTTCAATGTCCCTGACAGAACTGTAGACGGCCCCAGGATCGTTGAGATCCTACGTACTGGTAACTCGTCACGTCTATTCAAAACTTGTGAAACAACTTGGTTAATTTGTTTCGTCAAACCTGTAGCCGAGAGGACATCCATTCCCAGGATACAGTCCAACGAAATATCTGCGACGTAGACCGTAAGTTTTACCGAATGGCGACCTAGAGAAATCTCGACCTCGGTCCTACACCTACCTGGAACAAACTCTCCAGTAGGATATTTCAAATGAACCCCACATACCGGAATTCTATTCTTTTTCGGACAGACTAACCTAGAACTCAAAATAGAAACGTCAGCACCGGTATCCAGAAGAAATTCACAAATTGAATCGTCAACTTTACTGGAATAAATGAATCGACAACCACCACCATCGATTCGACCCACTTCAATTTCCGTTGGGGTTAGTTCGGGTACGCTCGTCGAACCACACCCCTCTAATTCGACGAACCCGAGTTTCCCGACTTTTTGGTCCTCCTATGGCACTGAGAATTGAAATGTCCCTTTTCTCCACATAACCAATATTCACCAGCTTTCTTAGGACGGTACTGTTCTTTCATTGTTTTTTGACTGATTCGAAGTGAAGATATGCCTTCGATCTGCAAAGTTCTCTTGATAAATCCATCTGTGATCGCAGCGATGAACTGAGAACCTGAAATCTTTTCTTGAACAGCAATAGAGCATTCAGGATACGCGAACCAACATAGCTTATCCAGCTCTCCTGCCAGGGTGGCATAACTCTCGCCCGCCTCTTGTCAACGATTGACAAACCTCGACAAGTAAGTTTGAGGAGTATGCCTTTCTCTAAAACGCAATTCTAATTGAGCCCTTAATACAGCGAAATCCACTCGCTCTGGATCGCGAATCGACTCCAGAATTGATCTAGCACGCCCTCTCAGACACGAAATAAGTGTCGCTGTTTTTAGCTCCTTACTCCATTCATTTGTCTTAGCAATAAATTCAAATTGAATTAAATATTCGCGTAAAGGCGTGGTGCCGTCGAACGTGTCGGGTTTTAGTCGTGAACCCCCAAAACATGTTGAACGTCAGTCAACTGTGTGTGTATGATTGTTGGTGTATTGTGTATGTATGATGGTGTTTGACTTAGTTGGTTTAATTGACGTTGAAAAGCCTCTATCTGTCTTTGAAACCCTTCTTCCATTGTTAAGAGGCGTTGCTCAGCTATCTCTTTCTTGGCTCTTTCCTCCAACAGGTCAGCATCTCTCTGGCGCAACTCCCTGGCCAAGCTTTCAACCTCTGACCTGTCATCCGAGTGTTGCATTTGTGTCCACAACATCGCCAATTCTTCCTGGAGTTGAGCCATTTCCTGGTTTGCTCCCTGTTCCAACTCCTGTTGATTTGTCCTGCTTGTCATGGTCCTTGTCAACCTCCTGTCTTGGACTGGTGACCTCACCGCAGGCATTTCACACGCCCGCAACTTTCACTTTCCTATCCTGGTTGAGCCCTCAAAAATGTTACGCGCCGCGCCGCGCCGAAATAATTAAACTAGTTTATAAAACACGAACAATAACTTTATTTTTTAAATCGTTGCTTCTCCAAAGCCAGAACAATCACAACAACAACTTTTTTGCATTCATTCAAACATTCACATGACAACCTAAACAACCGACGATCACGACATCTCAATTCGAACGCGAGAACTTCGAACGTGTTTCGAAATACGTAACACTATTATATTGCTGAATCAGATACTATAAAGAAATATTAGATTTTTGATTGAAACTTTCTATTACATGCTTTCACAGCACGTTATTGAAAAATTCTGTAGATTTCATTCGTATCTAAGCTTAATAAAATTGTTTATATATAATACGTAACATTACATTGAAATTACATATTATTAAACTAAGTTGATATTATTACCTTAATTGAAAAAAATTGTTCGTTTACATTTTTCTCTATTGAAACAACATATTTACACGAAATTTGTTTCTTTGAAATAAAATTATAAGGGTTTATACGACATTCATTATAAAGTCGTAAAATGAATTACATATTTCTATATTTAACGGTTTTCTATTTTGGAGTTTTATTTAATAAAATAATAAAAAGTAATTTTATATTGTTAGATCTTGTCACTTAATTATTAGAGTTTATTTTAGTTTTAATGTGCATTATCAAAATATATTAAATTTTGTTTGTACATTGCCTAAATTTTTCATTTTTTTATTTTGTTACATATCAATATTCGGAATAAAATGGAATGTTGATAACTGCACAAGACTAAAAGTATAATTTATGTTTGAAGAAAGTTTAATCTAGACTGTTCCAGTTGAAGCATATGCTAATAATTCCATTATCAAAAACTAACTGACTGCTAGTTATCAGTTGTGATAACAAAAACGTTGACGCATATGTCCACATTCGTAAGAATCATAATATTGATATTGTTCAAAATTATATCTTTTAACGCTACCCTTTTGAAAGTATTTAACAAGCTATCGTAGTGGTATTCAATTTCTGAATCTATCAGAATAAAATGCTCAATTATCAAAATTTTTATAACAAATTTAATGAATCCCTCGAGAATTCTTTTTATCTGAGTTAATAATAGCCGTCTTACGTTTGCGAGGATCGTTCTTAGATGAAATTATAAAATTTCCAGATTCATTGCATTATTTAATAAATCGTATTAGATAAAGCTGGTTTGGGTAGCTAAATATTCCAGTTTTTAATACTTGAAAACGAAATCCTTTCTTACTTGGCGTTAAATACAACCCTTTTTTTATGGCTATTAATTCCATTGTCTCATTATGTCTTACTTTCCTTTCAATTATTTCTTAACTGCATTAACATCATTTAGAGTTTTGGCTATTCCAGCAGCGCGACCCGCAAGTGTTCGTACAGCACTTAAGCCAGCAAATAATGAAATTTAAAAAGCAGATTGAACACCTCCAGTTTATAAAAGAAGAAGTATGCAAAAGTAATGGAGATTTCATTGGATTATTTTATCAACAATCATAGCAAATGTAGCTGCTTTCACAATTTCCTGGAATTTTGCTTTTTTTTTCTTCAACAGTATTACTTTCAGTGTTATTAAACTTAATTGACTTAATTGTTTAGTGTTACTTAAGAAAGATGAAATAAACCTAAAACATGTTTATAATGATCATGTGATACAGGCATAATTTATGATCTATTTAAAAAATTATGCGTTTTTGTTGGCATAACTCTCCATATAGTTTTATTGTCATAGACAAATATAGAGAGTTTAATAATGTGAGGTATAAAATAAGCTTTAATTATTTTATTGACGTGAGCCAATAAAATTCTACTTGTAAAGTATTCGTTCTCAAATCACTAATGACCTAAAAATTCATGTTTTATGTTTAGTAAGATGATAACGCTCGCTCTGTAAACATAATTATTAGTGACATTATTTGAGAAAAATATAAAATAATCGAATCAAATAAAGCATCAACGTAAATAAAATAAAATTTTTAATCCAGTTGTTGAATAGTTGAAAAAACTAGTTGAAATTTCGTAAAATAGGAAAATTGAAAAATTTTGTTTCCGTCAAAATTTAATACTGGGTGTTAGATCATCGTTTAATTCCACTATGGAAATCTGGTATGAAAAAAATGTTGTAAATATTTTATTTACCGCCCCCTCCCCCCAAACATAGGGTAGGAGGTAACTTTTCCTAAGGTTTTTGACCTGCTGAATACGAATCTGTTCTTAGATTTTGACAGTTTTTCACCGTTTTCAAGATATTCACGTGCTGGAGTCTAAATAACACCATATGAATACGTTCAATTAACGTATCTTGTTTATGTTGGATAGTTATGATATTTGTTTCTTAATGGAAACGATGGTTTTTTATTCCCATTGTTGTTTATATAGCTCCAATGACAATGAGTCTACGTGTTCTCGCTCCAACAGCTTCACAGTTCTCTTCATCGCTACGCTGCTAGCACTCCAATACTTCTACGCATGTCACCTCCGCGAGATAATTGAAACGTGGTTAAATTTTTTCCACCAACAAAATGCATTTACACATTCAGAGCTTTAGACTCTCATGTGCCCACCGATTTTTAGTGAGACTCAGCAGTATCTTCTATCCACTAGAATCCTACATCGGAGTTCGCAAAAACCCTAATCACTAGACGCTGCCTGGTACTTGACGATTACGAAAAAGAACACATATATGAACTGTAATCGCGGATAATAGCGTTGGAACAAGTATCCTGCAAAATGATGTTAATAGTTTGAATTATTTAAATTGATGTGTTAAGCATAAAGAATCATTTGAGGGAGGTGATATGCGTTGTAGTAGCGTTCGAAAGCACATGGTGTAACAATGAAGAGTAACGTGAAGCAATTCTAGGAAGCGCAAAGCTGCTCGAGTAAGAACGAGTAAACTCATCATCACCGTAACGATTACACACACCCAATGGTTTTTATAGAGTGTGTTTGTCTAAAATAATATAGCACGTACAGTCCTAATGAGAAACTATAGTTATTAAATAAGAGCGGGCAAATATGGAGTCATTCAGACCCCACTATGTGAATATCTCAAAAACAATAAGTGAGCGCCAAAATCGGGTAATGGATTCGTAATCAGCAGGTTGAAAACTCCTTAGCAAGAGCATTTCCATTCAATGTTAGGGGAGAGAATCAAATCATATATTTACCAAAAAAATTTTCCGGAGAAAAAAGGCAGCTTGTAGAACTAACAAATATTTGTCCTTCTGTTCATTCTTTTGCTTTCTTCCTTACCTTTTTTTTATTTTATTATCTAAATAAAATTATGAATACTTTACTTTCGTTGAATCCTGCAGTGCGTTTTATTTTAACTGACCTAAGCTGTTGCTCGTACAACTTGCGATAAATACTCTTGCAACTGGATATTGATTTAGTTTCATATTTCATTAAAATAAAAATATAAAACACTTTTTTGAGTTTAATACATCACATCTAAATAAATCTAAACTACATTGAAGGGATCACCATACTTTTTACTTTCTTGACACCTAGAAGGGCTGTACCTTATTTCAAAAGTATGATTTGTGACAGTTCAGTTTCCTATTTTTATGTCATTGATATTGATATTGAGGATTATGTAAATATATTCACTTCAAGATGATTTTCATATAGAAATTTATCGATGTAGTTAGGTAACTTGGACGACGAAAGTTTACTTTATTCTTTTTATAGCACCGAAGGTGAATCAACCTACGTTTTAAATCCCACACTTTTTTCGTATATTAATTACATTATATTTTTCCCCCTATGCCGGTCTCTAAACTATTCATCCAAAAATTCATTAACGGCTCTTCTGTATTTAATTTTGCGATAGGTGGGAATCATGTTACAAAACTGAGACCTTTATCGCTCGAGATTACATAATTTGAAAGTACGTTGATCATGGCACGCGTTTCCGAAAATACGGTAAAATCTAACCATTTAAATGTATTACAAACATATAAAAACTCAATCGATTAGATTGCTGAAGGCCGATGGCAGAATAAAAAATTAAAAAATGATTTTTGTTCACGAATAAGCCTAGTGACTGAAGAATATCCTAGTAATCACGATATAAAGTTCGGTGGTATAATTGAAGATTTATACCACCTCAACATCATATGTGAAAATTAAAAACTTATTGAATGTTTCTGTGAATAATTCTGAGTTATTCGTTAATTTTTCGGTATAAAGAAATCAAGGATTGCTGCAAAAGTGGATATAATGGATTGAAACAAAAATTAAATAATTATTAGCATACTAAAATAAAATCTTAGAGGAAAAGAAAATCGCAGATAAAAAAATACCGTCTAATTTTGAAAAAACAGTATGCTATTACCGGTTAAGGAAACAGATAAAAATTTCATTTGGGATCAGTTTATCATTATTATGGATAATAAGCATTCCGTTTGTATACCTGCAGATCCGACACAAGTTCTTCTTGCAAGTGAAGCTATGGTTGATGTTATCGCAAACTGTTGGGGTAATAATCAAATACAAGGAGAAAATTGTATAAATGAAGTACAAAAATTGTTTTCTAATGGCCTCCTTGTAAGCCGTATAAACCTTGTGTAATTGTGATCGAATACAATTTTAAGTGCGCATTATTGTTTATTCGAACAAAAAACGTAATCACTGAAAACAAGTAATGGAAAAAAGCGCCAATTATCTTAAGTTATTCGAAAGATAAAAACGAATACGGATGTCAAAAATAATTGAGCACGAAATTCTGGAATTAAAATCAGCTGACGCGCTGATAACACAAATATAATAGATAATATTAACACAGACGATATGCTCTTTATTTGAGTCTTAACGCTTGAGAATCATCGAAATTCGATTGGTGCAGCTAACAAGAACATCGCAAAATAAAACAAAACAGTACAACCCGTGCTTATAATTAAATTTAAATAGAATTTTATATGTTTAACGGGTGTGAACGGTCTCTTACAAACGTTACTTCAACCACGTAAGCTAAAGAGATTCTCCAATACTAGACAACACAAGACATTTATATAAAAAAATGTGAAATTAATTCGACCCTTTCCCCACTAATTGAATTGAAAGAAACACCGGCTGTTATAATACCCACGGTGGTGCAAATGAGGCGAGATTTCAGGTCAGGTCAAACAAGCCTCGAACCTTAAAAGGAAGAAAAGGATAATTTTGCTATAAATATGGTGAAAAAGTGAGTTAATAACGCCTTGATAATTGTTTACTCAAAGTGCCCCGAAATGGGCATAGAAACTTTAAAGTGGCTCATGTAGCCAACAATGCGTTCTTCATTTGAGAACAGCAAAAAAGCGAACCTTCGTCGCGGCGAAAGCCGAAAATGACACTAAATTGGTCAGCTACTAAAAATAAGTGTTCGAGCGAAGCACTCACCGTCGTGCAACTCCGGCGCGCAACTTAGGCATGCAGCTCACTGTAGCGCGAAACAATCAATCGATGAAAAGAATGCAAAATCGCTCCATAAGTCTTTTGATTAAACATTAGACTTAAATTTTAAGATAGAACGAAAATTTATTTGTGTATTTCAATTTAATAATTCTGATTGATAAATTTTAAGTATTTTCAAAGGAAATTTAGCCATCAACAACGATAAATAATTGAAAAATATTCCGTATCTCTATTGTTCACTTATAAACCGTATCACTTTATTGTTCACTCACTGCAAAAACGAAGAACACAAGTTTTAATACTTTCAATAATCAGTAGTCGAAAATGATGGAACTATGGAAGAATTTTTGTCAAACATCTTAAACTTATTTTCCAACACTTTAAAGTCGTGTGAAAAGGATGCTTTGATGTCCATCTTATTGATATCTCTGTACATTCAGATTTGAAATTACATTGAATATCATAGATTTATACCACAGAATTTGTTTCACTCCGCATCTATTTGATAGCTCAATGACCAAGTATTTCGAACCTATCAAAATTAGGTTGAAAAATGTGAGAACTAAAAATCTCAACGAATTCTCAAAAGAACAAATACTTATGCTGCTGATTAATGCTTTTTTAAATGAAAAACTTTTTCTTACTATAGAAACAATATATTCATTTTACGAAACTTTGACGATTGTTGAGACTTCGTTTTTATTAAAAAAAAATAAAACTCTGAAAGATAAGCTAAGAAATCAAGAGCTGATAATCTTTTCTAAAAGTTTTGAGAGTGGTAGAACAACTTCCAAACCCTTTTGAGTTTTAGAATGGACAAATTTATTCATCGATCGAAAAATCGAGGAAAACCGTTATTCAGCCCATAAATTTTAACATACAACAAAAATTTCAATATCAATAAGTCTCCAAATTTTCCAATTGCGACTTTCTTTTCTAATTCATCAGTGTCACTCCTTGTTGTGCAATTCATACTCCTATCCCATCTATAAGATTCTCTTTCCATCAAAGAGTTGAAAGTGAGGTACATGTTAAAATCCCCTAAGATCCCCGTACCGCTAGGTTCAAAGTTAGGTAGCTTCACTAATAAACTCCATAATTAAGTTCTTTAAAAGTGAGGTTGAAACTGTCTGGAATTAACACAACTCAAATAATAGCTCGTCGTGTCATAATAACTTCGAGTTAGGTTAACTCTAGAGCAAGCAATCGACAGAACAAAACAAAAATAGAAAGTCTTTCTAGGAACGTTAGAAAATGAAACAAAAGTTAAAAGCGTCATGAATACACGATATCTTTTCTTACGTACGAAAAGGAGGAACAGTACACTTGTTAAGTGATTTTCAAATTCAGCAATCTGCAAAGGCGTGATTCACTAACAAAAGTGCAGGCGAGTTGATTTTTGAGAAAACTTAACCACACTTACTTGTGTTCTCTTCACCTTTATCACGACCAATACTTTAGCACGTTAGCGCCTCAAAATTAGATAATAGCAAAATTAGTTTCGTTTTGCTTTTTTTTTTTTGGGGTTGGAGAGTGCACTTTTTGAAACTCATACAACTTTATCCTTTCGGTTATATATTCTGCTTATACTATATATCAAAGACTTACAAATCGGGCGAATCATTAAATAAAAGGCACCTGTTGTTCAAACAAAAATGTATTGAACTTGACAATTTACACGTAAACTAAATGGTACTTGGGAGTGAAGTAAAGAAGATGGACACACACGTATTACAGTAAAATGTCACGCATGCGCAGAATCAATAGAACAAACTGTCACCGACAATTAGTACTCGAGTTAATTATTATATACAAATAAATAAAATGTATAATTT
>JABFQD010004921.1:0-11229 GCA_022817045.1 Psix sp. ZL-2020
GAAAAAAGAGAAGAAAAAAAAAGAAAAATTTTGGGAAAAAAAAAAAATTAAATTACTGTAAAAAACTTAGAAAAGTGAAAAATTAAAAAAAAACCAAATAAAGAAAATGATAGAAAAAGGGTAAGACATTTTGTATGCACAATGACTCAAAAAATTATTTGTAAAACTTAGCCACGTAAGATTGCATAGAAATTTCATCTCTTTTTCTTATTCTTAAGTTTCTTGAAATTAGAATTAGCGATTTCTGTCAGTTTTGAAACAAAGCATTTCGTACATAAAAAACCCCTTTAGAAATGGAATTATATATGAATCATTAAAAAGAGACTATACTAAGAACAGCTAATAGAAAGTTTTCATAGTCATAATATTTTGCCACACATTGTATTACTGTTTTTGTTCAAATGATACTGGTGAACATCATGATGTGAACACGGTGCTTAATTATTTATTTTTTATAAAAGTATAAGTTAAGTTTTGTTTTATAAGACGCTGTTTCAACAAATAACAGATAAAAAGTTGTTCTGCTAATATTATTATACATTATCTTTTATCTATAATTTGAAGATTAATGATATATCTTCATTACTCTCACTCTAATTTATAAGAGGATGTCAAAGTTATATAAGTATGACAGAAATAGATAGAATCAATTTTGTACGAGAGTGAGAAAGATGCAATATAAATGACTTTAACATCCTCTTAAGTATTTAAAGTTGAAGAGAATTCTCGCACAGGGTTTACAACCTGATAATAGTTTATAAATAAAAATATAAAATAAAATGAAGCTACTTTAATTATAAATATTATATTTCTGTTCGAATATTTATATTAATTAAAAAATAAATAAATTTAACTATTGAATGCGTCCATAAACTTCGCGATGAACAACTGAAAACATGCTTTTACCAACACTCAAATGTAAACATCGAACTATCGAAGACTGAAATATGTTCACTTAGTATACATGTCTTTCTTCAATATTCTCATTGTCTCTGTTTATCTACGCAACTGGATTTTGATTATATTTTGTAGGTTATGGTTATATTTCTGTCAGCTTGTGTTGATACGATGAATTACTGACACAACTTGTGCATGTCAAAAACATTTTAAATTAGCTTTATAGCAAGTTGTATTCTTATATTTCTACATAATATTTCTAACTTTGTAATAAAATGTCACAAACAAAGCAAAATACCAAAAAGTTGAAGTGGGCATTGGACTTTTCATATAAGTATGATTATCAATTGTTTAAAATTGTTGTAATCCAAAATATCAATATTTGTCCTACATAATCTGCAGACATAAATGATCAACTTTTGAACAAATAAATTCCACCTTCTTGTATAAATGATTTAATTTACATGAATTATTCATTGATTTTAGAAACAAATCGGAAAAAACAACTGAAATTGCGTCACCACCAGGGTATAATCCATCAGTAGCATTTGCACTTAGTACAGAACATTCCAGGGAAGGCGACTTTAATCATTTGATAATTAAAAAATCATGGGACTTGGCTTTGGGTCCACTGAAACAAGTTCCTATGAATCTTTTTATAATGTACATGGCAGGCAATTCTATATCCATTTTTCCTATTATGATGGTTGGCATGTTGATTATAAGACCTGTCAAAGCTCTTTTCACATTACAGCAAAGTAAGTTGAAATGGAAGTAAAATTAATTTATAATATTTAGAGCATTGCTTGATATACTAAATTTAATTTTGTTGCAGCTTTTAAAGTAATCGAAGGAACAAATGCATTTGGCCAAAAATTTATCTTTTTCTTGGGACAACTTGTTAACATAATATTAGCGCTCTACAAGTGTCAATCGATGGGTTTGTTACCAACGCACGCATCCGATTGGCTCGCATTTGTTGAGCCACAAGCGAGGGTAGAATATTCTGGCGGAGGATTCGTTTATATTTAATTTGATATTTCTTAGTCAAATGAATTGTTTGTAAGACTCGTTAGGGGGTAACATTGAAAAGAATAAATATTTATAAAACCATTCGGTTAATCATTTAATGTACCTTTTTACAGAGTGAAAAAATCAAAATTCAGTTCGACAATATTTACAAATTAGTTAAACTAATTTTTTATTTTACACGCAGTTCATATTTGCAGGTCGTCATTTTTTCTTGTGTTCGTCAGCAAATTCCTTTATTCGGTTAATAATTTTGGCTGGTTCATCCACCCTTGGAATCTAAAAATGAATACATTCGTTCAAATTCATTCATAATAAAACATCGTTTTAATGTGAATTTAAGATCGTATTTAAACTACAATTCAATTTTGAGTCTCGTAGCGTTACATTCGAAGATCATATCTTATTTTAAACATAACAGTATACTCATGCATTGTTAATATTTTTAATGTTTACCTCATAGTTTTGACTTAGATATATTCCTGTGTAGACACCAATGCCAAATGTTAGCTATAAAATTAAAAATGTTATTATGTTCTTGCACTGTAAATGTATTAACTCATTGCTGATATTTACCAAAGATTTGATCATTTTGATTAATTCTTAAATGAAACAAGGCTGAGTACTTAGGTTAGTATCCCGCTTGAAGTCAGCAGAGCTGAAGCTGTCAGAAGAAAGCAACAATTTTGAAATATAGTTTTATTCTCATGCGAATTGTGCGCGGAGTGGAGTGTTTCGTCCTATTGACTGCGTGTAGTATGCTGGCAGAAAGTTGGTATCACTGCAACCACATTGATACCTTCAACTGCCTTGAATGAGTTGTCAACAACTGTCAAAACAAGTATTTCAAAGTTGATTACAAATAAAGAATGTATTGTTCAAAAGATAAATAATTATAAGTATCTCACAAATTAACTTTCAAGTCAAATATTTTGGCATTTATCAACAATGACTCAAGAATTGTCAGGAGTTACTATTGTTGTATTCATTGCCGCAGGTTTTTTAACAATGTTGCTCTTGTTTATTTTCGCTAAAAGACAGATTGTGAGATTCACTTTAAGGTCACGTCGAGGACCCCATGTACCTATTGGCCATTCTGCAAAAAAGGTACTATTATTCATAACACGAATAACTTTTGAGGTTATAAATAATAAATGCATCATTCAATTCATTTGTGATAACAATCAACTTTATGCTAATTGTCAATTTTTCAATTCAGTATTTTAGTCAAAAGTGATGAAAATATAGTATTATAATAGTTTTTGTATGGTAAAGAAAATTACATTTTGAATAAATATGAATCATTTTTTCTCATATTCCTATCAATAAAATGAATTTAATTGTGAGAGGCATTTATTATATTTATGAGCAGAATATAAATTGCCATGTAATGATTCTAAGATATTTTATAAAAGCTCCAATTTTTGTATATCATAATTTCATTGTAAAAATGTACTATTCACTTAATTAATAATAATCATATTTAATTTGCACAATTTATACAGATTTTATTTTGAAAGATCAAAATAATTGTTTATATTGTATTCAGATCATATTTTATATTTCAATTTTGTTATTACAGTTTTAGTAATATTAATTATAATAAATAAAGATCTTACAGAAAAAGTTGAAAATATTGTTTCTGTATTCAAAAAAGGAACCGCAAAGGGTTTACTGCATGATAATGCATGAGTAACGCATGTTGAAAAGGAAGTTTCTCATTTTACGCGCAAGAAAGAATTTTCTTACACACTTTTAAGTTCTTGTACAAAAATATTATATTTATTTCTAAGTTTTTACCAGTTCAGTTTTCATCCAAATAAATGATTTTTCAACATTTGTAAAGTTTAATTTTATCTTTCTGTATTCTTATTTAAATAAGAATAGGCTCATAGATTTTTGATTATTTTATTACAATTAATAATTATGAATTATTTACATTATTTTATTTTTCATTATTTAACACAATTTAAATGACAAAGAAATATTGAATAATGAAACAAATGTGCAACAATGAATTTTTAATGTTATTCTGAAATTAGAAAGTAATTTATTATTTAAATGATTATTATTATTTTTAAAATTCCATTTTCCCGTAGTTGAACAAATATTACGATTAGAATTTGTTTACTCCATTATTTCTCTCACAACATTTAAATCCAATGACATGAATTGTATTGTTGCAATGCCAAATCAAAAAGCGCTATTTTTGATTCAAATATTTATAATATTTGAAATTATAATTGCTTACGTTTAATTCATCAATATTTCTATTTGATTATTTATTTTGTGGTGTTTATTTATTTGTATATATAATTTTGTTTATTTGATTTGATTGTCAAATAAATAAAGTGTAAATAAATAATATAAAAATATGACGTATAAATAAATAATGTATAAGTTACAAGTTTTCTCGTTTCAAATGAATTGAATTATGCAATAAAATGTGAAAATCTATCACCCATGAACAACTTTATTCGAATGATTAAATATTGTTTTCAATATAAATAAAAATTGTAGATATTAAAAATTAAACGAATCGGACTTTTAGTTGATTTGTTAATAATTCAGCAATAATGGAACTGTTATCAGTTATAATAATACTTTATTATGGGATAAATTGCAACAATTGCTATGGAACATATTTATTTATTATATAAGGAAGAACTTTGCGTTTGCTTGATAAATACCTTTTAAATTCAAAATCATATTATGAATCGAATTAAATATTGCTTTGCAGTCATTGAAAAAAGAGATTGAGAGAAGGATAGAAGTTATTCCGAGAATACAGTATGAACCACAACTAATAAGTGAGCCTAGATATATTATGCAACCTGGTGGACATGTTCCTCCTCATTACTATAGATTAAAAGCTATGGATGACATAAAAACATTAGGTACCATTTTTTTCTATTTAAAATATACATATTAAGGTAACCTCTTATTATATATTCTTTTCAAATTCATACGACTAAAAAATGATTCAGTTATTAATGTAACGTATCAAAATGTGTTCTTTGAACATTTTGACCATTATTCAATTCAGTCTTACAACAAACTTTGTTTAAATTATATTGGCCATTTTTTCCAGAAGCTGAAATTGTTCGTTATGATAGCTGTTTAAAGCGTCATCCATCTGAAAATTTACGAGCATATCTACTAACAACTTTAGCAGGATTATTAAATGGTAGCGGTCAAAGAATGATACATCAGTTTTGTGATTTGTACGAACAAGCTCGCCATGATCCTACTGAGTTTGGCGTTGAAGAATATCAAGTTTACTCGCGCCTTTTATTGAAGTTAATAGACGCGTAAGTTGAACATTGTAAAACAAAAGTGATTGCCGAAGTATACAATGAAAATGGCAAAATCGAATTTACAAGAAGCAGAGTCATTTTGACTGTTTCATCATTAAGGTAGTTTCCAACGTGTGGATAATATTTGAATGATTTTAGAGCCCGGTTATTGAAGTCTTATCCAAGCTCTCGGAAATCTAGTCCAAGTCGTACGCCTATCAAGAAAAATGTTGAAACTAAAAGAATTGTTCTAGAGCCTCGAACGAGACCTTTGGAGGATCAGATGTTTCGAGGATCGAGACCTAACACTCTAACAGTATTAGATAATAGCGAAACTTCCGTGTAGCATTGTGATTATCGTCACGTTCAACATATGTGACGAGGAAACAGTTTTTAACAAACAGAATCTATCAATGATCATATCAGGAATTGATATTATGTATTGTGTACATACTTAAACAATTAGTAAGCTAAGGTGAATTTTGAAACAATATTGTAAATTGTACTGAGCAATAATTGTATATTTTTTAAATATTGTATTTATCAAGAATTATTTAGACACTTTTGTTTGTTAAAGTTAAGAATATGAAACTACAGAGGTCGCTTTACGTTTTAAAACAAGGGTCGCGCTAGCAAGCCAACGAGCCGTGCTTTTCAAATTATACATTTTTACTTGGACGAATAAATCTTTCATAACTAGTTTTAATATAATGCTGGATACTAATAAGTTTAGATCAAGTTTGACTGGTTCTATGGCAGTATTATTTTCTGCAATTTGTTGAAATATTTGTAACGTCCTCGTTACTATTTCAGAACTCAATTTTTATAATATCCAATTCAATAGTTTAATAATAATATTTGGCCTAATCAATATTTAATTTATGTTTTAAATGAAATTATTCTTGTATAAATAATATAGTAATAAAATATTTCATGCATTTGAGTATTAGATATTTGTATATAGACACTGTTAGTCTTTGATTGTCTTTCATTGAGTTAAATTGAACTTCCGACTCGTGATACAAGATGAACATTAACTCTTTGTCAAGAAATACTTAGTATTACATATACAATACTAAAATGCAGTAAATGAAACTATAAGAAACCACATTTAATATAATTAGACAAAAAAAGTATGCAAATGAGCTTATAGAAAATCAAATAATTAATATTGACAACAACTTAGAGTATTTTGTAGCTTGAATAAAATGTCTGATTCAAATCGAAGAAAGATAGATATTTGAATAGTCGACTAGATCAAAGACTTCACATCAATATAGATCAAATAATTTGCTATTAGAAATATCAATATTTCTCAGAATTTCAGTATCAAATCAATAGTCTTTTTATACAATTAAATTGAGTAGTATTTATAATATGTAACATGTTAGTCCAATTTTGGAAATATCATTTTATAGTGAAAGTTAAATTAATATATAGATATTTAGAATTCGTCTACCGTAGATATAATTTTAGGTACATTTGTGCCAAGCGATGTGTGACTTATCTCAGAAAAAATGAAGAGCATCGCGCATTTGAAGTAGCTTGCTAAATAAAAGATAAAAAACGTTAAGCTTATATAAGTTCGTCTTTATTTAGCAAGATCTTCATGACAGGAATGTACTATTTCCCGAGGAAAATGGTTCTTATTGTGATATTTTACACAATGGTATAAAATATATTACAGTGTGAATGCAGATCCAATCTTTAAGTTACTTATGTCACTCATTTGAAATAGTCACATTTTGATGGGATTAAATATATATTTTGATAAACTGCCAAAAACAATAATATACATTTGTACTGTGATTTATTAACTCGAACCTCAAATATTTGAACCTAAATATTCAAAGCAGATTTTATACACAAACTATATCAATATTTCTTGTCATTTATTAATGTAATTATTTCAAGATATTTTGCAGTAGTTTATTCAAGATTTCAAATTGTAAATAACTTTTTAGTCAAATACAATATAGTTCGTATCAAAAAGTGAATATTTTTTCTTCTTTTTCTGAAACGTCATTCTTTTCTACAAATATTGTTGTACTTCCAACTAAAATGAACCTTTCAATTTTGTATTTATGTCTTAGTGGTTTATTTAAATATTCAAAATCACTTCAATAATAATTCATTTTGTCTAGGAATTTAAATTATTAATTTGATTTGTTTAACTAAGATTTGCTTTCATTTCAAATACAAGTCAGTTGCATTTTCAAAAATACAACTGTAATAAAAAAGCGATTCTATTGGGCAAAGAAAGGATAACTGAAGCTATACAAAATATTGATGGCTAAAGTAGGTGTCACAATGTATGTAAAAAGCTATATAATACAATGCATTTTGAATTTTTTGCCAACAGTTCCACACATATTGTTTGCGAGCACGTGTCTTTTGTTGTAAGTTTCCGGTGTAATTTGATATCAGTTAGCTCCACCTATGAAGCTAATTTACAAAATATTCATTTGCCCCTGCTCCCCTCAGATTTCATAAACGCCCTTTTCAATTCTATAAAAAAGCGGTAAAATATTCCTATGCTTTTTTATGCTCGCTTATTTTTGACAACCTTTACAAATTCATTCAAAGATATTTTTAAGTAATCAATAATAAATAAGAATTTATGCAAAAGTTAATTATTTCTTTAAACTTGCATATGAATTTTGTTACAAATCTTTTTAATTCTCGATTATCGATTATATAAACAATCGACAAATATTTTATTTCCATAATGTTTAATTTTTCAAACTGATTAATCATACTTCAAATAAAAATTATTTAATCGCAATTTTCAAGTTCAAATGAAATATTGCTTTAATATAATTTTACATTTCATATTTGCAATAATTCTATTTAATAAACATTTAATAACTATTAATTAAATAGATATTTAATTTGATAAATATTGATATTTTGTAATAAAAAACCGGATTTTAACATTTTATCTTTATTAACTTATAATTTATAAGTTAATAAATTACATACAGGTTGGAAATTTAAATCATCACAAAATTCAGAATATGAACTGTTTTTAATTTTAAATTAGTTTTCGTTTATGGTAACAAATTGATAAATAATTAAATGAGGATAATTAATGACAAATTAATTTGGATTCTTCTGATCACGTGTAATTTTATTGTGGATTAGATTCTACATTGCAATTTCTATAAAAAAGCATTTAAACTGTCAAGTGTATAAGAATATGAAAACGGTATTTATTTTATATTTTATAATCCAAACTCAAGGATAGATGTCTTTTTGATAGAGTACATTGTGTGTCAAGGGAGAGAAGCATATTATTACAGTGTGTAACTTTGAATGATTTTGACGACTTAAAATTGGCTCTTTGCAGGGGTGCAGACTAGTAGGAAATGGTACGTTTTATTAATTTTATAATGGAACCATATTTATTTCATATAAATGACTTTTGTCAAATGTATTTTTCCAACATAAAAAATATGCGTTTTGTGTACTTATGTAATGAAAAAGGCGTTCTCTATATGATTATGTAGCGAAAAGTCATTTTCTGCTACATCACACTATGACATTATTTTTCGAAAAGGGAAATTAACTATATGACACAGGATTTGTATCATTTGTGTTGCACATTTTGTGTACACATACAATTTTGTATTAATACAGTTTCGAATGAATATTTCAATTTAGATGGAACAATTTTTTACTTTACAAAAATATTGTCTTATTTTAAGAAAGAATTGTTATAATATCATATAATTCAAAAAACAAAGTTATTCCAATAAATATAAAAGTGTGCTTGAACAAAAATCAAAATTGTTGTATCATAAATAATATTTGACAAAAGAAACGATTCTATTTTTTCAATTTAACTTGATTTATCATTTCGATGAAAAATGATAATTTTATATATTTTCTACTCCGATAATTCAGTTTTCAATTGAATAATTTCGTATAAATCATGTCTCAAATTCTGATTGTTGTGTTTGTTCAAAGTTCATTGGATCCTTTGAATCTGACAATTTTTTTATTTCACATCTAAAAGTATTACACTTAATTAGATTTGATTCATTTTATATGACAAGAATGGAATGAGGTCACTCCGATCAATCTTAAATGCATTTGATATAATCTGATTTGAATCTGATCTTCGTATATCTAAATGAAGCGATTATTATTATATTAATGGAAATAAAAATAAATTTGGAAAAAATTTAAAAAGTTAAAAAATTTAAAAATAAAAACTTAATATAAATTATATCAATTTTTATAATATATATAATAATTTATAATAATATAAATTTGTGTTTGTATATTTAAACTCCCTAGATCACTAGTACACTTTCGGGCCACAAAATGAAAATCCAAGAATGCATTTTTCGATTAAATTAGTATGGAAAATTCAGTTTTTAACATGAAAATGAAGTGGCTTTTAGCTTTTTTTCGGATCTACTAAGAATAGAATGAAAAACAACTTTGAAATTGAAAAATGGAATTTCTATTTCTATTCAAGATTGTGATTACACATTATTCATTACGACAGTGTTATCTGCAACTTGTTTTTATTTCTAATAGATGGCATTGTAAAATTAGCAACTATTTCTGGTAGAAAATACATGAAATGAAAAACTTATATTTTAGTGAATTATGCACGAGGGAAAAGACGAGAGATTATTCCCAGGTGAAGTAGTTAAATGAGTTGAGTTTTGTTAACTTTATCCGTTGGATAAATCACCATATATCAAGATAATCTCCCATTTTATATAAGATATTTTTCATGGCAAGGTCACACCTGTACTTTTATTTCTTTTTCATTGAGAAAAATATTCCCTCGGGAATTAAAATGTATTAATTAATAGTATATTGTGTACCAAGAGAGTAAAATGAGCGATTAATCCCGCGAGGCATATTAGTATATTATGTAACAAGGGAGAGAAACAAGCCATTATTTCCGAGGGACTGCTTTTCTTTTAAGGGAGAGAAGGGGTGTTTCTCTCCCTGAAAAAAGGGAATGAAAACATTGTTTACGTGTACGTGTTACGACAAATATTTTTTGTCAAAAATGAAAGTAAAAAGCACAACCTTATTCCTAAAAGAAAGGGAGTAGAACGGTGTTTATTTTCGAGCGGGAGTAAAACACGTTTTTTATTCTTTACACAATGTATTTACTCCCTCGAGAGTAAAAACTTGTTTTACACCCGAGTGAGCAAGAACTTTTTTTCCTCCCAGTAAAACCAGTAAAAACTTGTTTTACTTCCTTTTTAGAAGGATTATAAATCTACGCGATAAGATCTAATGATTTTATCTGAAACAAGTTTACTGCGGCTGTTAAAAATCAGAATTAAACTGATATCAAGATATAGATGATATTATTTTACATTAAAAAAGAACTTACCGATTATTACTTCTGTAAGCGTGATCTATGTATTTACATAGATTGCTATTATTAAACGTTTGTTTAATAATTGTGTTTTAAAGTTATTAGCCTGACTCCAATTCTAAACGACGTTCATAGTATTAATCAATACTATGTTCATTTCAAATGAATAATTGGAATGAATGTATGTGAATTGCGATGCAATTGATTCAAACTTTTTTCGATTGATTCAACCATGAATTGATTCTCAGTTCGGATCGGGTTTCCAAGTCAATTTTCTAGGTTTGCTTAATGTTATGTTATGTTTTCAAGCATTCAAATTTGCAATAACAAACTAAGAATTTTGAATTTTGTATGTACTTCTACATGTAGAACATAAAATTAAATAGGTGGCTCAATTGTAATTGGAATAATTATTACAAACAAAAAAATTCTTCCATTTAAAATCCAATGTTTTGTACAAATTATTAAACTTCTTACACAAATCATAGTGCCATCTATCATAAATCAAATAAGTTTCAACTAAAATAGATTGATTTTATTACTATAAGTTGAATCTGCGAAACGAAGTAGATTACCCTATGATGTATAACTCATGTCACTTGCTCACTCAACTTTACTTATATTCGTTCCCACTCTCCAATAGATTGTTAACAT
>JABFQD010004922.1:0-11227 GCA_022817045.1 Psix sp. ZL-2020
AAGTATACTATCAAAACTGATGAATACAATAAATTTAAAATTAATTTTTTTCATGGTTATACTGCCAACTTACTAATAGGTAAAACTGTATTATTATAGACATTGAATAAGAAATAATTCATTTAAGAAAAATCTAAAGTATCCACTGGAATTCTAACACATGTTCAAGTAGATTCAACGTTATGAGGAATATAAATAATCAAATCAATACATCAGATTATGATTTTTCATCCTTCAGAAGAGAAATTAATAAAATTGACATAAACGTAACGTTTTGAGTAATTTTTTATATTCATTTATGATCAATGTTTTTTGAAGTCAGGTTTTTATATAATAACTAGATTTTATTTATGATTTTAATAATAAACTTTTACTTTTTAATAAATTTTAAACAATTTAAAATAAGATAAACAATATAAGACTCGAGATAGAGAAGTAGCTTTAAATACAATAATTGTATTGTAATTTTTTCCTTATCACCTACCCTAAATTATTTCCAAACATTGACTCTTTTGATACTTATAATACTTACTTCATTTTTATTATTTCTTGTAACTTGATTTTTAGCATTTTAGTCATTTAAAAGGGACGTTATGTCTATTGCCAACCCAACAAATTAACACTGATATCCAGGCTACTCCGGTAAATAAGAGCAATAGTGATGGGATTATTATTGCATAAATATAAAAATAACGCATGTGTTGAACGGAGAGATAGGGTCGTAACTAAGAAAGATAAACTTACATCTAGCAATTCTGACGTTTATTCACCTACTTCGATAACGCGGGGTTAAATCTTGGTGGCACTCCAAAAGGTTTTTAATGTTTTACTCTCATCTCCGGAAAGTAGTGGTAAGTACTTTTCTCTACATGCGTTTCCCAAGATCGTTCTAGCAACCTTTCTCAGATCGCTGCGATTTGGTAATAGACCGATTTTATCAGTCAAAAATCGCCTTTTTAATCATATCAGTCGCAAAAACGTTTAAATTTGCGCTACCTATGACACCTATATATCAAGTTAAATTTCATTTTGCATCACAGTTCAATGTCGTCCTGTAGTCGCTAACATCGACCTGTACAACAATGCGAAATCACGTTCATGTAACACAATGAAAAATATTAATTAAAATAACAAAATCAAAATAACTAACAATACTAATAAAGTTGACAATATTAAGAATCCCACAAAATTACTCAATAATTAAGCTTTAAATAGACCTAACTCTAAATGAATTTCATCTATTGTCATTTCTATGAAATTACTCTCTTTCGATAATCTTTGTATGGAATGAGATTCCAAATCAATTTATATTATCCCCCTCTAGAAACTTGGAATGCCTGTCTAAATCTAGATTATGTTGCCACTTATTATAAAACCGTTCTAAAATTCTTCCGATGCAGATAGGAGAAAATTAATTCACAAGAAACACTTGCCAATGTTTAAAAATTAACTATTCTTATATATTATGATTCCCAAAGTAATTGCTAGGCATTGAAAAAAATGCCACATATTCATTAAGTATCTTAAAGTATCAAAATATACTGTTCTGAATAAAACTAATATCGGTGAAACTAAACAAAATCTTAATACTTTCTAAAATAACTCTAATCAAATACAAGAATTAACTCATTATGAATCCGAAATACAATGAATCATCCATACTCAAATACTAATCTAAATATTTCAAATTACGTTTATAATTTGAAATATGCTTCTTAACAACGTGTTAATGTAAAATTAACTCACAAAATTATTAATATGTCATTAATAATAATAATACCGTTACGTGTTGTGGAATACGGGCAATTTAGAATTGTATGATTTGTTTAAATACAGATATCAAAAAACAAAATGTTAATTCTCAAGTAAATGCTAAAATCCAAATTAAAAGAATTGAATCCCTTGATGCCTAAATTATATAACCATCCAATTCAAGTATTTTAGAAACACCATCTGGTTCTTTTCACATCGAATTGTAAGACATGAAAGCGAAAACAGCACTTCGAAAGCATATGGAAGTTCGGGTTTCATTCTGGAATGTGCATTGATGTGATGATTGTATACATCATAGGTAATGTTAAAACAACATTGACCCGACATTGATTTTACAGATTCTTTCAAGAAGTAAGTATGGTCATCCTCAAATCAAAAACGGCTAGGACCATCTCCAAAAACCGATAGTATAGCCTCACCCGTTAGTCATCACACAGACGTTACTAGCTCTCGCCACGTGGAGGTGAGCTTTGGCTCTGGATACCCAGACAGATCATCCATTCCCCGTAGAGCCCCCTACCTTTGAGAGTTTGTAGTCACTGAAAAACTTATAAGCTTTTTACTTAATCGTTAGTGGTCAATAGGATAAAATAATTTCAATCGATGTTTCGTCCCCTAGGTTTTTATATGGGACTGTTCCTTATCCTAGCCGTTGAAATACCATTTTCAACCTGCAAGGCAGCAGGCGTCGGAAGTGGAGCGTTGATTCGAGAGCGGCACACACTCTGTCATGTGCCGCTCGACTCCAAGCGAAATACTACATTACACAACAAGTACCGAAGGTTAGCGATTGCAAACGAGTGTGAAGTTTGGCGCACAAGTGAAGCTCATGACACAGTCTTTTTTATGTATACTTGCAACTTTTTTATGTTTTTATTCATTTTAATATTTTATACGCTAAATTTATGTAATATTAAAAAAAATGTAATCAAAAAAATTGAAGATAATGCAATTCAATCTTGTAATTTGCCTTGAAAAGTAGCAGATGAAACATCTGTTAAAAATCAAGAAAGACTGCAAAGATTAAATAAAATAGAAACGATTAAGACTTGTACTGACAGTATTACTGAAACAATAACTGTGAAAAATTCGGTATCTGGTTAGTATATAAAATTAATTGTATATCAAATAATTTTTAAAAAATAAATATTAAGTAATTTGAAATGATAATTAATACACATAATTTTTGTTAAAAAATATAGAAAATAGCCATCAAAAAAAAAAAAAACAATGAGGGGTTTGATAACGTCGACAAAATGGTTGATATTGCTGTTCAAGTAAATAGCATTGAAGATCCGAAATTCATCAATTTAATGAAAGTTGATGTATAATTAAGTACGACAACTGTAACTAAATCTTTTAAAATATTTAACTGCATTTTCGATTCGGGTGATCAGTTTGTAAACCCAAAGAGAACGATCGTGGTATTCCAAAAATGAATTAACTACATATAATCATCCTCACTTATGTCTAGCTGAAGCAGAATTCGCCGTATTCTTTTATATCAAATATATTTTATTGTTATACAATGAAACGCTGCTCGAGAATATTCCATGAAATCTTGGATGCACTGACTATTTGTGTAAAAGTGGCAGTAACTTAACGATCAAGAGAAGAGATTTCGAAGAATTAACCTACTTGTTTTACTGACGTCAAAGATATTCGAGTAGTTTAGTACTGGACTGTACTAAAATACACATTCAGCATCCAAAAAATTTGTGTTGCCAACTTGTAACGTACTCGCACTACTAGCCAAATCAAACGTGCAGAATTATTACTATTAATTACGCCAACAAGAAAAGTTTCTTTGATAAGCGAAGTTTACGAAAAAAGAACATCGGAGAGAGCTATCTTTGAAAAAAGTATATCATTAATTTGATGGAACTTAGAGATGCTGTTAATGTTGATAAGGACTTTCTTGTTGATGAAATTTGCATTAAGAATAAAATCAAGTGCATAAGACACCATTTTTGAGAAAAAAAAATTTTTCGAAAAGCGAAGCTGAGTTAACTCTTCATATTGCTAAAACCTAAAACTAATAGTTTTTCCATTACCAATTTGCAAATAAGTTTTTAATTCCGCTTTGATTGCATCTTTTATGGTTATTTCTGTCCCTTTTTAGGGACATTCGATTTCCACTAATTCTTTCGTGTTTCCATTCTCAAAAAGAATGTCATCAGATGAAAATGCGAGCTGTGGATTTTTTTTCACTAATTATAAGACCTAATTCGTAACCACATTTCGTCGTTACATGAACAAATAATTTTCAAGCGCTCTCTTCATGCTTGAGACCATGTTGAGTGAATGATTATTTATTTGAATGATTTGAAGCTTCCTTCTCCCAATCCGGTTTTTTTATTTTTTTGAGTAAGTGTAAAGTCTTTAACAAGTAGAACCAGTGATACGAATTCGACATTCTTTTTGCCAAACGAATTGCATCTATGTACTCATTTCGCGAATTTGTCTACAATCTACGTATAGGAGTGAAGTAGCTTCTTGATAATTTTCATCTTCGAAAACATAATAAAGATGTTATATTTTGGTGTGTGAAAATGGAGCACGAGGGTTTTCTATTTCAGAAGAGGCTTCATCTTTAATTTTAAGACTTTAATAAACGGCTAATTCTACACATAGTGATAACTTCCTTTGCTCACTATCGTTTGCTTCAATCACGACTGTTGAATTCGAGCTGCCTCGAATTACTCGTAAAAACCAAACAAGTATCTCTCTTGTTAAACGGAACTCAAATACTGAAAACTTTTCCTCTTTTTTGTTTCTTGTCTCGATTTTCGCCTCAGATGGCGTTATAGATTTTCACGCGCATATATAAGACATTTTATAAAAATCGGCCATCCTAAAGCGTGTGATATACACTATATAACAAAAAAAAAAGAATATTTGGTACACAAATCGAATAAAGAGTTCGAATTTCTTCCACCAAATCACATTTTTAATTCTCAAAAATTGCTGAAATCGCACGTTTTTCTTCTTCTGTTGCATTGTTGTTTGGGCTAGATTGAGTTATGACTGGCGAATGTTTACCAAAGCTAAAAAATAATTTTATTCAATGAATTATTTATATTTTTTAAAATACATTTTTATTATTATTAAAAGGTCAAAATATGATTATTTGTTACTCACACGTCTTTCGAAAATGCAGAGTTTAGAAGATTAACTAAAATCTTATCTTTTAGGTCTCACAACTTATAACTTAAGATGAAACTTGAATTTGATTTTGTGAATTGAAAACAAGAATGTTAGTACAGAGGAACAAGATTTTAGTTTGATAAAATGTTTTTTAGATTGTTTCCAATTACACTCATCATCAGTGCAAGACAACTGTTCCACGTCAAATCTAACGCGCCGTTTGAAAAAAAATATATTTAATTGTTCAAATCAATATGAACTTATGATAAAGGATTAATTTAATGAAATAATAAATTTAAGATGGATTGTTATAAAAATACATTATTTACCTATAGCAGTACAGAAGCGTTGCAATAATGTGCTTGCATTGTTCACTCATGCCAGCTTTACAAGAGCGCATCATTGAAATAATAGTTTCATTTACTTTAATTTCGCCACTTATTTGGTAAGGAGCATGTTTTAAATTACTGTTTTTTAAATATAATGCTTGAATGGACATTTTCGAACTTTCGTAACCATCAACAAGTTATCCGCATTTTTATTAAAATTGACGTTTTGAATAAGGTTTGTAAACAACACAGTCAAACTAGTTATTGATGGCACCACTACAGGCCACATATGTTTTATCTTGAATTCCAATAATTAATGTATATAAATTTCCCCCACCCGACAGGTGGGGTTGTGATATGTTGTGCTGGTAAAGTATGATTTTATAATAAGAAAATTTGAAAAATATTTCACAAGTATCTAGTTTTGCTTTTTTTTCGATTTATTCATTTATTTATTATTTATTTATTGTTCTCTACGGGTTATACTCCTTTAAAAGTAATATACAAAAAACTTATAAATTTAAATAAAAACGAAAAACATGAGGTACTAATATCACCATACTTCATCATACACAAAATAAAATGAGTTGATTACAATGATTTCATAATTGATGCAAGCGGCGTAAGGAATAAATGAATATCAGAGTCCATCGAGTTAATAGTATTCAAAATCCTAGAAATTGTATCATTACGACCAAGCTCAGTTTTATAATTTCTCACATAGAAGGGTCTGGAATCGCGAGAATTAAATTTTGGCACACGGAAACTGACCATACCCAGTAGCTCGGGTGAATCAATTTTTCCATTCAGTAATTTATGTAAGAAACGATATCATCATGATTCTTCTCGATTGCAACTTATTCAGCTTAGTCAAAGCTAAAATCTCCATATAATCATGGTTGGCGTGACTCAGCGGTCGTCGCAAAACAAATGCACAAAACCTAAGAACCTTATTTTGGACTGTTTTGACCGACTTAGTGAGGGCCATTGTTGAGGGATACCATATAATGGAGCCATATTCGAGAATCGGTCTAACTAGAGACTTATATAAGATAACATAAGTAGAGAGATTAACAAAATCCCTAGTATTTCGAATAACATAACTCCATGTCTTGAGAGCCCTCAAAGCCATCTTGTCTATATGATATTTAAATGACAAACGGTCATCAAAAAGTAAGCTTAGATCGTTGACTTTGCTAACACGTACCAAAGTTGTACAGCCAAGTTCATACGAGTGGATAACGATATTTCTCTTTTGTCCAGAAAAAGTGATAGCTATGCATTTATCGATATTCAGGTCTAATCAATTATATCGACACCATTCAGACAAATTATGCAAATCCTCCTGAAGCAACCGTGCATCGTCAGTTGAGCACACCATTCTATATAATTTAGCATCATCCGCATAAAGTAGAATCTTGCTTGTAGGCAATCAGGCAAATCATTTATAAACAGAACAAATAAAAGAGGACCAAGATGCGAACCCTGCGGAACCCCGGATGTATCATCGATGAAGGTGAAAAACAATTTTTAAATCGTACCACTTGAGTTCTTCCCGTCAGGTAACTTCTCAACCAGCACAAGAACGAGATATGAAAGCCGCAATGCTCGAGTTTACTCATAAGCAAAGAGTGATCTACCCTGTCAAAAGCCTTAGAGAAATCTGTAAATATAGCGTCAACTTAAGAACCCGATTCAAGTGAATTGATAATTGATGTTTTCAAAATTGCGAGATTTGTCTGGATAGATCTTTTCGACACGAACCCATGTTGAGCATCACATATAATTCCACGAACACAATAAAATAGCTTATCAGTGACATGTTTTTCAAATAATTTAGGTATGGCGTTTAACATGGATATGAGTCTGTAATTTTTCATATCAGACTTATCACCCTTCTTAAAAACTGGGCAAATCATACTACTTTTCCAAGACTTTGAAAATGTACCAAAAGATAAGGATTGGTTGAATAATAAAAATAACAGCAGTGCAAGTGAATAAACGCAGTTAATTAAAATCCCGATTTGTTCAGTATCAAATCGGAACCGGGCCCCTTACCAACTTTAAGTCGTGAAATCCCTGCGAAAATCTCACTCAATGAGAGAAAACACGAACTGAAGCTGAGAAGGGTATCATATTGTGTAGCATTGGTATTGAAGAGATTTAAAAATGCTCCTTTCCACCATCCTAAAGAAGTGGCTAGGCTAATTGAATGTGTGAAGTTGATAAGTGTACCCCATGAAACGACCCCTTGTGACCTTTTTGTAATACAGAGAATCAATGTTTTATATTTTTTTTTGTTTTAAAAATCTGGCTGATAGGAAAAAACATGAAGAAGAAAACGTCGTACGACAAACCTACGATTTTTATCGATTTTCAAGAAATTACATCTCGGGCACAGATTAACCAACGATTTTTTTTTGAAATCTCATCTATGCGATGGCGGCATTACCAGAATAATGTAATATTCCTATTTTTTTAATATTTTATTGCTCTTTCTAACGTTGAAATACCATCACTGGTTCTTATTCGAAAAGAGATACGGTAGTACTAACGATCTTATTTCTCTTTCTGGGGGACTTCTTTACACCCATTTTCAGTGGCCGTGGGATCCCATTATCCTTTGTATCTTAGCGTCCGCCACTTCTTCTCTTGACTTTCTTTGCCTGCCGCCAGACTAAATCATTGCTCTGAGGAAGAGAGTCTTCTGATACCCTCTCCTTCAAGGATGGTAACTTCTTAAACGTTGCCGCATAGGTTACTAGCAGACTTGAAGATGTCTAGAACGATAGCTGGCTTCAATAACTCGAAAGTGCACATAACCATGAGCAACTTCTCCTGAATGGTTTTACTTACATTGGTCCATTAGTAGAGGTATACTGCAAAATGCTTTCGCGACCAAGACAACCACCACAGATGCACTGTGGTCGTCGGATGACAACGGAAGGGAGCCCAATGCTTGCCCCCCGTATTTCTCCAGCCACGCTCTCCATTATCACCGCTGCGTGGTCTGCGACTGCTTATTAGTCGAAAAAAAGAAAAAAAATACAATTTCCTCCATGATTTCGGTTATCTCATGTGAATTAATGCAGTTTATTATGATTAAGTATAATTCATTCTCCCATTTGTTTGATTATTTCGTATGATAAAATGTTACAGTTCGTAATTCAATATATAAAAATTACTCTCTATTTTAATGTAGTAATTTTCTGTTTTCGTCGTATAAATTATTTTTTATTATAATTAACATTTTACTTTAACTAGCTCAACCCGTAAACTTCCTTCTACAAAATGGATTCTTCAATATATCTCCGCCTTTGCATTACATACATGATGATGATTTTTTAATAACAAAAACAACGTATTTTGTAAGTTATTTTATTCATTTTTGTATCAAAATGTGTCTTTTAAGGAAACACAATGGTTGCTATAAAAAAATGAAAACGCGCTGCGGACGTCGCGTTATAAGCCACATCTGTTCTGCAGGCGCGCTTGGACGAAAATCTTTGTCTCTCATAAAATATAAACTGTCCAGCATTTGGACACAAAGTTGGCGTATCATAAAAAACAATAAAATGTCCAAGCAACGTTTGACGAATTCAGAGTCAATCCTCGACAGACAAACATTTGGTTGTGAGCCGTTGCATGGTTTTTGAACCCGGAACCAAGTTGTTTGGTGCAAAATACCGCTCACTTTGTTCCGAACATGTCGCCTATAGAAACCCAATAGATTTTATTTCTTGAATACGCGGACGCTAAAGACAATATATTAAAATCAAAATATTCGTCACGTCATCCTATATTTATAATAAAAAACAAAACATTAAAATTCATATCTAAGGCCGCCGCGGGCACATTTGATCGACACATTATGTGCCAGTCCAAAATAACGCGTTGATTTTACTTAATTTGTGAATGACTTAATTTTTATTTACTACTGATGTAGTCAAAATGTTTCAACGAAATTTTCCCAAACTGCTACCGCAAACAACAAAACTGATCCTTAGATTAGTACTTTACTCACGTTAGATAAATGTTGTAAGTTGTCCGAGCGTCGCATTAAGTTTTCACGGTTTCATCCAGATTTGGCTCTTTTCTAGTACTCAGATTGAAATCAACGAATCTTCAACTATGAACTTTCGAGTATCAAAATTATAATACCAATTATTTTTCATTTTTGTCATTCGACTCATCATACATTTTATATATTATTTAATTTTTTTCATTTTCATTAATGAATTAGCCAGTGGTTTTTTGGGGAGAATTCGGTTTTATAAAACATTGTAATTACTAAACGTTGATAGTAATTTTAATTTTGAATTTTATTGTGTTCTGTGAAAATTGTTGTTTCCGGTTTTGCTATTTAAACTTGCTCGGATAGATTTTTCATTGAATATTATAGTTTTTCTTTTTGAAAAAAAGATATTGATCATATCTTGATTAATACTTGAAAGTTTATTTCCCGCCAAAAGCCCTTCTTTTTCTTGCAAATTTTGCAGCTCAACAGAATAATCCCATTTAATATCATTTCCGTTCTTGTCTTCTGAAACTTTGTAATTTCCTAAACAATTACGAACAAGTTTTAGCATATGACAAGCATCGAAAATAACGTTAACATTTGGTTGTGAATTTGGATGTGGTTAGAAAGGAAACGATCTTGAATTAGCTCCCAATAATTCAACAGTCGCAAAATGCTGAGGAGGGTCATCAAGTGTCAAAGACACTACTTTTACGCCACATGTATGTAACTTTATTAGTACCTCTTTTATTAATCCAGAATTTTTTTCAGCATCAGTGCCATATGTAAAAAATATTCGATTCCCAATTTCCAAGATGAATTTAAAGAAAAGATTAAAAAAACTAAAGCATCTTTTACTAAAGTTTCATTTACAGAATTCTCTACAGGGGCACTAATATCAACATATCCTCGAATTTTATTATTTGGAAGAAGCTGTAAAGTTTTTTTAATCCCCATTTCATCAATCATTAATAATATTCATTTTGCTTCATATGATTTTGAGATTAAACTATCGAAACTTTCACTATTGAAACTCAGTTCTCCATTTACTGAGAAATACCAACCTCTTATTGTACTCGCATGTGGCAATGCATAACAAAATTTACGTCTAATAAACGAAAAAGCTTTTCGTGAATAAAAATGAAGAGTCATTGCAAAAAATCTCAGCTGGTGGATACTTTTCGTGGGAAATACCTGTTGATTCTTTTATAAAATGATTTTTTTATGATTAATATTGTTTTCATTACATCCATTATCAACATTCTTCATATATCATTTTAAAAAATCAGAAATATCAGTATCTAATATGCAATCTAAACTATTAAGAATATTTTCAGAAATTGAATTACATTTCCGTAATTCTTTAATAATATCGTTTAAAGAAAAAAATTTTCATTTTCATTCGACGTTTTTTTTGTTTTTGCACTCCAATGTCATTTTTTAAAAATGCTAATTCAGCTAGTGCCATGTTTAATTTATTTTTCACAGTTCTTGGTGAACTGTTATAATTGTGTTCATTTAAAATATCAATAGAAATCTTATTTTCCGAGTTCACAGAAAATTCAGAGTTTACTTGATTGGAGAAACAAAAAAGTTTTGTTGATTTGTTACCAAATTCGCCTTCAAAATTTGACATAAAATTTTGGATGGAGTTATCTTTTTTCTCAAAACTCTTACTTTCTGTTCCAGAGTCGCATCAAAGTGACGAACTGTGAAACAGTTTTTGTTTTCTTATGAATTTAATTTCACAATGTGACGTGAATGATCATTTTGAAGTTTCA
Source organism: Psix sp. ZL-2020 (assembly GCA_022817045.1). Taxonomy (NCBI): domain Eukaryota; kingdom Metazoa; phylum Arthropoda; class Insecta; order Hymenoptera; family Scelionidae; genus Psix; species Psix sp. ZL-2020. Next base: position 11,049 of record JABFQD010004922.1, read on the forward strand.
CATCCCGAATTTATATCTTTAGTGTTATACTCCAATTAATTATTTTATTTAAATAATTCAATTTCTTTTACTTATAACTAACGTATGAAATGTATTTACAGGATCAAAAATAATTATGTAAACAGGTAAAAAGAATCTTAACTTAAAAAAATATTAAATTGAAAATATCAAAATTATTC
>JABFQD010004923.1:0-11225 GCA_022817045.1 Psix sp. ZL-2020
GATTGTAGAAAGTTGAACAACGAATATTAGTAATAATGATTACTATTTCAGGTTGAAGAATTTAAAACTTGATCAACTTCATTGTTGAAATATAGTCACTAGAAAATTTTTCAAATGAGGTTGAACATCGTTTATTATACTTGATATAATATATATGAAAGTTTACAATAAATAATTAACGATAAATAAGTAATTAAACTCAACAACGTAAATTATAATAAGTTTTCAACTTTTAGTAATGAAAGTATTTTTTATTTTTTTCATGTTTCTAAAGTTGTATATGAATCTTCGTTTTAATTTTAATATCAATTCGATGTTGAATCTTTGTTGATTTAACGTTGAAATAATGTTAAATTGTAATATTTAATTTATCTACTAAATCAACATTGATTCATAATTGAGAATATAATTGATCTTAAGTTAACGTTGAATTGATGATAAATTGAAGATAAGTTAAATTGTAATGTTGAATTCATGTGTACTTCTTTACGTTAATGTTTAGTTAATATTAAGATTATGTGAAGCTAATTTTAAGTTGACGTTAAACTGATGTTAAATTCATATTAAGTTAATTCTGACTTAATTCAAAGATTATGTGTAAATGCAAAGTTAACGTCGAATTGATGATAAATTAATATTAAATTGATGTTGACTTAGTCTTAAGATTGTTTTAAGTCCATTTTTAGTTCAAGTTTATGCGATGTTGAATTTATATTAAGTTCATATTGAGTTTATATTAAGATTAGATCAAACAATTTTAAGCCAACGTTAAATATTATAACACTGAATTCCCCTATAATGTTGATGTTGAATTAATATTAAAGTAACGTTAAATAAATGTTAAAACAACATTAAACCGATGTTCACTTAATGTCCCATATTTAAAGTAATTTTTTTATATAAACTCGTTTCGCACTTGATCCTGCAGGCAATAAAGTATCACCTCAACAAATTATTCAAACTATTCAAATTTAACATTCCAGTAATTGAATTCCATCCATCAAAAACCTTTTTTCATTCAAAAAAGCTTGCTTTATTCTCGTTTCAACACAGGAGTATCCATTGACTTTTTATTCCGCCATTAAAACATGTTTTTAAAATGATACAAGCGTACTTTTTTGTATCACTTTTTTAGGCCTTTTTGTGGCCACTTTTACGGTTTAACGGAATCTTGATGTTGCGCATTTGTCCGTACGAAAGTGGATGCGCGCGATGCATTTAAACAAGAGAAAATACTGCCGGGTTTCAATGCAACGAAATCCGAATCTATCTCCAACAGAGAAGATAAATACACATTTGGCTTTCGAGATCTTATCCCACATTTTTGACGTCTTCATTTAATGAAAATTCGTAAGGACTTTTTTCCTTTATCCTAGCTCCTCATGATTCGCTTTGCGGCGTCGAATAGTTGTCTATAGTCAAATCAGATGCTCGTTTTTTAGTTACATTTAATCTATTTATTTTATCTTGTAATTAATGTTCGCTCCATTACAGTAATTTATGTTATCATTAAGATCATTAAGATAACTGCGATATCCAATACTTGCAACGAGATAGTTTCACTGAATATTTTAGGTTATATTTCCCTTTCCGCATTCAAATTTATCGCTTTTAACGCGATTTAATACTAAATATCTAAATAAATTGACTGTAAGAAAGAGTAATGAATGTTAATTCTGTCTCTGAATAACTAAAAATATTATGTAAATACTTCATTTAAAATTATTTAGTGTCTCTTTTTCTGTCGCGTGATTACGTTCTTTTTTTTTTTTTTGATCGAACCATTTTCGCTGCAATCGATACTAATGATTCAAATTACTGTAATCAACGAGGTAATCTAGCGAATGATTTGTTATTTATTAAATTATCAGCCAATAATAGGCACAAAAACATTATACAGATATTTTGGTTACGACGGATTAATTACAACATAGCTATATAAACAGAAATGAAAATCATTAGAAGCAAATATACATCAGTCATTGACCTATCAGGACTCAAATACAGTAAAAACTCTCTAACAAAATTTATACTTGTTAAAAACAAAAATGAAGTTCCTCGTTGTTGGGCTTTGTCTTGTAAGTACGATATATGCGGCTACAATACCAGACAAAACATCGAACTATGATGAAGGAATTGCATATGATTTCGACGACATGGAATTTGGAATATCAGTACCAGAACCGAATATTTTAGATACTAGATCACGTCGCGCTTTGATAGATGCAGATGGTACCGTAATTGAGCCCGAGGTAAATAAATTTTTCATAATTAAAATATATATATTTTTGAACATTATAAAGAAAAAAATATATTACAATGAAATAATATGTTTTTCTTCTAGTATATGTAATTGAAATGTATTTATTTATATATTTATATATATGTATCCGAACTTTTATTATTTATATTGTCTAAATATATATGCCTTATTTATCACTCCAACAAATCACATTAATTTCATATGTATGACTTATACAATTATCGACAATTTTATTTCAAATGTTTACATTAGATAAGTTCAAAATAAATCATTAATACTTCCTCTATATATAAGTCATATATGAAATCATTAAAATGTCTACTCAGAGACTACGGTGGTTATAAAAAATATAGTAAATTATATAAACACATTTTTGAATTTGAGTACATTGTATTTTTAATTTAATGTTTACAGAAACTCTCGGTTTCTAAATACTTCAAGATTTTAAGTTATTTATATACCGCCTTTGAAGTCGGAGTTCCATTGGTAAAAAAATGGAAGAAAACATTGGAGGAATTAAATGACAACCCAGATGAGCTTGTGCGTTTCGCTGTAAAAGTCAGAAAAGAAATGAAAGACGCGGGACTTGTTGTAAGTTGGTTTTGAAAAATATATAAGATTCACATATGAAAAGATATACATATTTTATGTTGTCAATTTTTATAGGAAAGTGTGAATAAAGATGAAACATACAAGATGACCGAAGAAGAAATTGTTAAATTCTTGTACCGTCTTTTGGTGGACGACCCAAAGGTAAAAATCAATAAAAATCAATAAAATTTAGTTTTAAATCAGATCGCATATATAAAATTATATTTTACAGAAAAATTCAACAGAAACGAACGTGAAGGAACCCGAAAGTAACAAACCTTTCATCTTGGACATGGTTTTGACTATGAAAAAATTTTTTGACCAATTAGGAATCAAGGTTTAATTGTAAATAACTGCAAATAAATTAGAATAATATTAGAAATGTGAAATTGATAATTAAGTGAATAAAAAAATTTTGTTGTATAAACAAGCTAATTGTTATTACACCCTAAGAATGATCGAGCAACTTCAGACTGCTTGTAACGGTAAATACTACTTTGTCTCAACTAGGAATAAGGTAAATTTTGAAACTATGTCGCAGTCATTTTGCTTTAGCCATTAATTGCGAAAACGACTGCGTCACATGAAAGGGACTTTGATATGGCATTAATGTGAATTTCGCAAGCACAAAACCCAAGTTTAATTACCCAAATTTCAATAATTTGTGCTTCTCCTTTATGGTCGCTTAGTAATATGGACATAATAATTACTCTCACACAAGACGATACTACATTATGTAAATTTGCATCTATTTCACGATCTAGGAAAAAACTATTCTGCACAAAAGGTCCGCAAATTACATTGCACAGACTATTTAGAAAAATGTCGACTTTGATTTAACCAGAGTCACACCTTATTTGCATAATTCAAACCGATTTAACACAGTTAATCATTCGTGACAATTATGACATCAGACTTTCCAAACATATACGCAAAAATATAATTCTTGTTACACATTGTGGACATTAATTCACTCGTACAATCGAAGACACTTTAAAAATGCTGCTTTTGCATTTTTAATTAATCGACAGTTTTGCCATCGATTTTTCGATGAGTTATTAGTAATAACTCAAACTTTCACAATATGAATGATCGTACCTGTTACGGTGAAGAAACCGAAATTGTATAACATATCGATAAAGTGGTCTAAATATAAAATAAATCTCGGCGATGTAATTGCAATATTTGAATTTGTATGCGTATTAAAAATGATAATGAACTTGCTAATTAGTTTTTAGTTATAATTAATGGATCGGAAAGACTTTCCAAAGAGAGACCGAAAAATGTCTTTCGTACGTCTACTAAAACGCTGGAAAAAGACAATGAAGAAAGAAAAGGAAACGATAAAAATCGGTAACAAATATTTTAGCGAATTGAGATGTGCGGTATTGATTACCAAACAGCTGCATAAGAATGACGAACATTTAATTTTTGATGTCGATAACTAATAACATCAATCACAAGTTTTATTAGTTGATAAGAAATTGATTATATCTTAGCAATCGTCATAAATGAGCGATATATTTTTGTGTAGTCAGCCGACACAATAAAAATCAAATCGGTTATCGATTTTTTATTCCCCGACAACAAGACAAGTTTATGATCTAACGAAAATATCCGCATCAGTAATGATCCCAAAGCACCTCATATTCAGCATAATTGAGTTTAATGTTCAAATATACACTACACTTTATGCTGATGATAGCACATACGGTAGTTTTAGAATCAGCATGAATATTGGAAATATCGATTGATCTAAGCTTATTCTAGCGACGCGTAATGTACTTGCTTTTCAATAATAATAAAAATCGTTTTTACAGCAGATGCTTATGTGAATTTACACACTACTTATATCAAGGTTCCATGTTCAGTGACTTTTCGATTTCATGACTGCATTTAAATTATGACCTTTCACGCCCATTTTTTACGCAGTTTAGAATTCTGAAAACACATGAATCGGTGATCGAATATACTGATTTTCAATTTTCTAAATCAAAGAGCATAATTAATTTTGTTTTAGGGAAATCGATGAAAATTTATTTGGGCAATTAAAATAGCAATCTTCAATTAATATACGATATTGGGCAATATGTTTTTTTGTGAATATTAATTATTAGGTGCAAATGAATAATCTGATGTACAGTGTACTAATTTTCTATTAATGATAATAATAATTTGATACGAAAAAATGAATAATTATTATTAAATATATCATATCAATTTTTATGTAATCATTAAAAGTATTACGTTCTGAAAACGTTTCTTCATTTTTTCGTTCTTTTTACATTCTCTTTGCATCACAGTTCGTAATATCACGTTTATAATTGACATTAATTAACTATCAGCTAACTGCCTTATCAATACCGACGATATTCCAACTTGTTAATTTTTATATGATTGATAGCAATTGAAATTTATTCAATTCTCATAACCACTTTTATCGTGCTTTCATTTGTTTTTTCTTTTTTTAATGAATCTTTAAATGACAGCCATTCGTCTGATTTTTTATCTACTTCTTTTCGCCTTAAATCTGCGTACAAAATTATTCAACTCAAAAGCATTACTGAGATGCTATTTATGGCATCTTTTTGTGACAAAAAATATTTACCAAATCACTTTCCCCGATAAGAAGTGATGCTACCGTGTTATAAGCTATGGGTATTATGGAGAATTATGCGACAAGGCGAATGTTAATTATATAGCAAATGCATCGAAACGGTGGCGACACTTTCAAAATCCTAAAACTTTCGAAAAGGTCGAATGATTTAGCGCACAGACGGTTTTAGCCTTAAAACCGGTCGCGCTCATCGACCAATTTCCTAATCAACTTTTTAGCAAACGCCATCTATTTTTAGAATCGTCCGAATTATCTTGAATGACATTTTGTAACAACGCAAGAATTCTGTAATTCTGCCTCATAATATCCATTTCAGAGCCAAAATTAAACTCAGATTTCATCAAAATGAAAAAAGTGTTATTTGCTATATTTTGATGTAAAATTAATCCATTTATCTTTGAGTTATATTAAAATGGACCAAGCTAGAAATGAATCTATATACAAACTAAAAACAAAACTTTACAATATCAAAAATAACGCAAAGATAACCAATTTTTAAACAGCGCCATCTACATACTTCAAAAATTACTTCAATACTTCGACATTATTTCTCGCCTTTTTGCAAAACGGAATAATTTTAAAAAACGGACAAGAAAAAACTATTACTTTGATTATTAAAAAACAAAAAAAAAGAAACAGCGCCACCTGGACTCAAAAAATTGTTTATAAGTTTGCAAAAGTTTCAAAACATTTATTGGTGGATGTATTCTTTTGGTACTGCAGTTTTTCCCACGTACGTTAGAGCAGTCGCAGACAGAGAAAAGAAGGGAAAAACACGTGGCTGGTGCACAAAGTGGCCGACGCGCATTCCTGTCGGTAATAATGGTATCCTTAGGCGAAACGGAGCCGCGAGTCCTTTTGCATCAATCAGTCCGTCTCTGTCCCTCGGCCGATATTTATGGATTACCGCAATGCGCGGTATAATGAATGTGATTGATCGAACCGCTGATTACTTGAATTTATGATTATTCCCCGTGTTGCAAGTTTGTACTTGAACACATTTATTTGTCTGCTACCTGTATTCACGCACAATGCTAAGATACTTTTATCGATTCAATTAACTCGCGCACTTTCTCACAAAATTGTATATTCTAGTAAGACCCGGACCTAATCCAGGAACGATCAGGCACATTATTTATTTCGTGTCTCATTTTGTTCAGTCAAGCCACATGTATCGAAACATATATAACTAAAATATATATTTATCAGTTAAATTTAAGGATTCTGTTCAATAAAAAAAAGTTTAAATTAAGAAAGTTACTGAATAATTGTATAAAATTCGAATACGAAGTATTTTAAAGAAATTTATGAGTCGATAAGCATAATTTAAAATTTATTGTATTGAATAAATGAAATATAGTATTATAATATGTAATAAATAATAATAAATAAAAATATATTCATTTGAATTAATCGCCACATATAATTCTGTACACAGAATTAATAGTCTATAATATGTTTTATAATATTATTATAAGATTATATAGAAATAATGTCAAATAAAATATATGTATTTAAATAAAGTTTAATACAATTATTGAAGCTTTTAGTTTAATATACTTATGAAGTCTTTAGAAAATGAGATCTAATTCGAATGTATTAAATGGATATATTTTGTAAAAAAATGTTTTAATTAAATTTCCATTAAACATTATAACTAATTTAGAATAAGATATATTTTTATTAATATTATGTATATTATGAAGTGGAAGTATTAAATTATATCAAATTAAATTATTCATTCAGACATTAGATAACAAAAATATTTTCATATCACAACTGACTTATCACAACATGCCATTTGGCATTTTACACTACCGATACACACGATGACGAACAACTTCAACATATTCCTCAGAAAAATGTTTGTACTCAATTGAAAATTTGTACCTGTTTTCTATATTAATAAAGTGAAAGCTGGATCGCAGATAATTAACACAGGAATAAAAGATATTTTTGAAATTTCTTAAAAAAGAGCTTTCTTCAGATTTTCGTTTTCGATTTTACATCATTTCTTAGAAAATTTTTGTTTTTTATCTCGAACAATCTAAAGGAACTTTAAAACCATAATAAATGACTGTAAAGCCATTAAACAAAACCCAAACTAACAAAACTGAAAAAAGAAACATCAATACTCTTTAAAATCATCTCACACTATCTTTTTCGCTCTAAATGAATAGTGTTTTTGGTTGATAAAAACTGTCTAGATTATGTTTTTCTGACTGCAAAAATTTAAGATGGTTGACAAAATTGTTGATCAAGGTGTGAAAAGGTTTCTTGCAGTGTAAAGAAATTTTTATAGGGACTAGTATAGGTGAGCCAAAATAAGTTTTCCAAAGCGAGTAAAACTAGGGTAGGAATGCTAACGTTCTTTTGATGTAACTCAAGCTCGAAAGTCTAAGATGATTCGGAAAGAGCTGTCCCAAAACAAGAACAAGGAACCCTTGGTATTGCAAAGATACGTGGCTCTAACCTAAAAAAGTAACTAGGATAGACATATTAGGTAGTAGGTTCTTTTGTTTTAATGTTTCTCAAGATTAACTAGTGACTGACAAGACTGGAAGTAAAACTTAATATCTGCCAAAATCAGTAACACCTTATCCAAGTTCAAACTTAGAAGAAAATATCAGAATCGAAGAATTTCGTTCTTTGAACCGAAAGAATTATTTGGAAATTCAGTTAATGGCAGGTTAATGATAATAGTGGATGCCATCGCCAGTTTATTAATATTTGCATTTCAGCGAATAACGCGAAGACGACTTAACATGCACAGACCCTTGCAATGGAATGTAACGAAACTTAACAAACACAAATTTGTTGAAGTACTCCAACAAGGCATCGGCACTGCCCAGAAAGTATGCCGCAATGCTCAGAAAAAGAAAGCTGCTGAGAAGAGTATCGAGTAGACTTTACAGCTTTCGAGGCGTGGAATTTGAATGAAATCGCAGCCCTGTGAAACTGCCGGCGTTTCAGACGTAGGCTGGTTCTTTAGAGATAGTGCGGGACCAAGCTTCGGTACTTAATGTTGACAAAGAACTTTGAGATTCATAATACAAAATTGTCAGAAAGACAGTACGGAATTACCTGAAACATTCATAGCTCGATCGATAGACGACAATTTTTAAAATTAGATTTAGATTTAAAATCAGATTTTTAAATAGAAATAGTTTGAACAATTACAAAAAGTGAAATTACAGTAAGTAATCGTAATATACAGTAAATATACAATTTTAATATTATTTTATAGGATTCACTTAAAAAAAAAGCCATATTAAAGCTGTTCATACAAAAAATACGGATTTTCTATTTACGAACAGAACAGGGTTATCGCAAGTCACTGTAACATAAATTTATCATCTAAAAATACTTGAATACAATAGATATTAAATAATCAATGATTTTCAATTTAAAACATGACAAAATATTTATTTTTTGTTGTAAAATCAATACGAAATGAATAAATTAAAATAACTTAATATTTTGAATTTTACCTCAAATATATTCAATCATTAAAAAAAACTTAAACAACTCTTCTTATATACCAAATTAAAGTCTGCTTTTTTTATTAATTTATACTTTTAATTTCATTTTTATTTTCATTTACACCAAAAGTCGAGTTAATTTAGAAATTTAATTTGAATTTGCTTCATAGAGGTGTCATAGCTAAACTTACAGACATTTTAAATTAATGTAATTTTTTCCGATAGAGAAAACATTTTTCTCAAAACTTGAATCAAAAGCGTATTTTTACTAATTTGCAAATATTATTATGAAATTTTATTTATGATTATTACTAACAATTAAAGTAAGATAATCAGTATTTGCTTTTGTCAATGTTATATTTAATATCCCCTTGCAGAGTTGCAATTTTGGTACAAGCTCTCTACGTTGAGATTCGTCTAAAAAAGATGACCACAGCACAATGTCGAAACGCGCTGAAAATTGCATGTATGTGCCTACCACACGGTTTCAGAGCACACGACACTTGCTGTTGTGGCATTTGCACCGATCGATCTTTTGGCTTTCAAACGCTATGAAATTTGACTGGAGGAAAATTGAATTGACAAGAAACCGGTGAGGCATATGACTAAAATGAGAAGAATGGATCACTGACATCAGACATCGAAAAAAGCATCATCAGACAGATTAATAGTCAAGATAATTTCTCATGTGGCCCAGTGGATGTGCCGAAACCATGGCAACTTAACTATCTTACAGGTCACAGTTTTTTCCGCGAATATCTGTTGAAGATCTACAATATTAAAAGTTTGATTAAACAGAACAAATGAAATTAGACGCAGACAAACTTCATCGTCAGATCGTATTCGAGGCAGGAAGGATAGCCTAAAAGAGTAAGGTACATACTTGAAGTAACGCGACACCGGTCAAAATAATTTTTAATCGCTGTGAATTTAACATTGTTTCAACAATTTTGTATATCTTTTTTGGATTTTGATTTAAATCATTTTTGGGCAATTTAAATTGTAAAAACTTATATTTACTTGGATTATTTAACTGCATTATAAAAGTAAATGCGATCTTAATTTGTTACTAGCATACCACACAAAAATATATTAATTGGATGATTATTTTCAGCTTTCTATATAAAATCTCTTTATCTATTCTAATATTAAGCGCTTATCAGAAAAATCGATCGAAGTAAGTTAACGCAGCCTCCATGGATATAAATCTGCCGATTTCAATTTCCAACGCATTCTTCGAAGAATGGTCTGCAGAACAATTTACGGACTTATCAGCTTCGATCTCTTTTCTCGTCATTGATAACAAAATGAATTACGACAAAATTTCCAATTCCAAAGATAGCTCGACTCAGACGCGTGTTCTTTCATGCCGCATCGCAGACTCGAACGTGTATATGTCGTATTTACACAAATTCCACAGACTTCATCCGAATAAATAAGTCCGGTCGTCGTGAATTTGATTACTATCTCGTGGGCCTTGTGACGCGACTCCGATCGTGGGGAATTTTCATTGGTCGGGAAACGTTTTCCTCGGTGGAAAACAGCGCGCGTCGCGCATCTCTGACGAGCCGCGATTACCGTAATGTTCACTCGGTGGCAAACCACTTGCCGTTATGCGCGCATCCGGAAGCGATTAAAATCGTTGTGTCATCAATGAGCGGGAGAAGGAAGAAACAAGAAAAGGAACGAGAGGGACGAAAGAACCAACTCGCGCAGTGTTATCGGTTTCGCCAAGAATACCCGGCATTTACGAGCGCAACGCTAATCCCTTATTGATCGATTCGCTAGATTCGATAAGATGGTTTGTGCTTTCAACCGGCAATATTTTCTATATGACAACGGTTTTTATTATGAAGACCCGAAGGTCAAAGTTACGGACAAAAGGTGGCAGTTTAAATAAAAAGGTCACAAAAAGTTCTAAATACCAACGAATTCCTGCATTCATCTTTACAAATCGAATCTGATAAATAACGATCGATATATCTTAATCGGAAGTAAATATTTTTTCAGTAACAGCAGCAACAAATGAATGCGAGTTTTAGAACATAAATCTATATTTATTGAAATGATTTACTGTAATCGATAATTATATTAATCAAAGATATAATCGTGTCAATGTTTATTATATCGAATAATATAAGTATAAGTTATTACTCATATTATAATAACTTTACAATACATATCGTATAACGTAACTGATATACGTTCACATGATATTTTATTCATATATTTGAAAAGTAATTTAATATATCGATGCGTATGTGATTTCATT
>JABFQD010004924.1:0-11224 GCA_022817045.1 Psix sp. ZL-2020
ATAAAATAATAATAATGAATTCGAAATTATTCCTTTCGCAATTTTTAATTTGTATTAACTATACTGTTCCATCTTGGTATAGACAGCGTTAGGCAATTGATACGTAACAACACGTTTATATCAACTGATTGATTATTTTTTGATTTCCATAGTTCAACCAGCTGCTGTATCAATAAATTTAGAGAGTATCGCTACAATTATTCAGTCTGACGCTGATTGATGAAATGTTTGTGCGACTTTCTCCACATTTTATGAAGGTTATTACAAAGTTTGCAACACTGAGTGTAGATTTTTTATTATTCAGTTCGTAAAACACGTTTTTTAATAATATAGCACAACAATTCTATGCCATTTCTAATATTTTTGAAAAACAACTTTTCATTTTTGTGAAATTTCAATACTCGAAACATAGAAATGCATAAGGCAAAGATGAATTAAATCTATTATATTATTAGAAAAAGTGATCCGAGACAATTTCGTCTTCTTAGATTTTTAGCCTTGAAAGACATGAAATTAATTTGTGCCAAGGACAATTAATACACTATATACCCATATACCTTTCGTTTACACTTCAGACATTTTCTGTAATATTACTCACCACTGAAATTGGTGGTTGTGACTGCAATTTTTATTTAGCCGTCAAAAAATATGATGGCATCATCGTTACTGTGATAATCGTTTCTTTGAACACTTTTCCACAAAATACATCAATATATCGGTGTACTTCATGTAATTTCGTGTACTCACGTTTTTTGAAATTGACTTATTTTTTCATTCTCATGTTTAATTCTTTTATTTTATTGTAAATTAGCCTATACATAAATTGATCAGAAAAAAGAACTGTTTCAATTATGTTTCTATATTGTGATATTTCCATTTTATTGTAATTTTAAATTCGAGTCGTTGGTATAAATCATAATATATTTAAGCACAAGAATATATTGAATGGTATATTGATTTTTCAAAATTATTAATAGTTATTTTCATTAACGTATTTTTTATTGCATACACTGTAAAAGTGCCACTTTTTGTAGCAGGGCCATTATTCAATGTGGACTTGTCAGTCTTTCGTCTTGTCCATCAAACTCATAAATGACTAAATGCTACTTTTCTCTCCTAGTGGTGAAAGTATTTATTTCCGAGTTAAAAATTTATATTTGTATCGTAAATTAATTGAAAATCAGCCCAATTAAGTCGGTTGACTCGTTTTTAGTCCTATTGTTGAATATACTAATCCGTTGATTAGTTATTATTATACATGAATATTTATATTTATACATAAATAAAAAAATGGAAAAATAATTTTTGCTTTATAAATAATTAAATTTAAAATGAATCTAACGAATGCCCCCTTGTCTAGGGAGAAATATTTAAAAAGGAGCCTCATTTATATACTCGTAATAAATAGATACCATCCATTTTAAACGGAAATTTCTAATCATTTAAATCTGCTCAAGTTAGCTTAAGCTTGACCTTGTTAGTGAATTCTAAAAATTAAGTTATTATCAATTAAATTTTCGAAAATCTTCTTTTCTGAAGTAACTATATTATGGTATTTTACGATTTATAAAGTAGACTATGATATACTTTATAGGTTATATAAATTTTTACTATTCATATATGAAAATACGAAATAACAAAATTATTTTATTTTCCCCTTTAAGATCGTATTAAGAAATCTTAGTTGGTTGCTATTTCAGTTTTTGCTTCCTTTAAAAACGAATGTGTACATAAGTATAAGTTGAACATATTATTCTTACCATAAGTCAATGAAATAATGTAGGTACCTTAAAATAATATTTAAAAATTATTTTCTATACACAATCAATGAAAAAAATTTGAATATTATGAATTTTCTTAATATCTAATTGTATCAAATCATCAACTGTATTTGTGTCAGAAATGAGAAAAGTTTTATCGCAGTCTTAAATTACTTTCTGCCATTCCAAATTTATTCTTTCCTTTTTTTAGAGATTTAATTACCAAAAAAAATGTACTTAGATGAATGTAAATTATTAAATTGTGTGGAAAACTTTTCTAAAAGGATTTGATGTAATGCTACTGTGATAAATCTAGAAATTATTTTTGTTAAGTCAAATTTTATTCAATACTAATATTATTAACCTCTCATATACCCAAATAAATACGTAATTTCAATATATATTTGAATTTGCAACGAAGTTTACATCTAATATGTAAACAAAAAGTGAAGTGATGAAAAATTTTACTAACAAATTTTCATTTAGAAGACAATAAGGATATTCAATTTTTGTGAATAAGCCGTTACATAAAAAAGTTTGAATTTAAATAACTTGAAAAATATACTAGTAAAATATTTTTATGTGCGTAAATTATTATAATTTCAATTATAAAATCGCCTATAAACATAGATTGATTTTTTAATTTCAAAATTTTAATTTAAAGGTTACAAAAATGTATTAAAACCTTGTTTTAACTAAAAATATTTTCAAATTTGATATATTTGTTTCACTAGTTCCCTAGTAAGGAAAAAGAAAGATTCAAAATCTGTACTTTTTGTTAACGTTCCGTAAGTTGAATTAATAAATTCATTTTTCATTGTTAATTAATATTAATACAGTTATTTCTTTTATATTTGTTGAAGTTCAACATCAAATGTGTGCTTGATGCATTTTATATAATAAAAATTATAGAGTTACAAATAATGAAATTATGGTTTTGGCTCACAATAAAATATTTGTCATTAAATATCGGTTATATAACTTTTTTCTGAAAACAGATAAGTAAAAGAAAATTGTATATAATTCTCAGCAAATACTGAGGAGAACCTTAACAAGTTAAAAAAACGTACAGCTTTTAATATGTAGATCTTTAAAATGTGCGGGGATAGATTAATGAGCTGATGTCTAATGACTGCATGCAGAAATAGTGAAAATGCGCATCCAGTCTAACATACCGTAAACGTATAAGAACAAAAATTCCATTTACATGAAATTTACCTACATACTTGGAGATATCTTGGTATATTTTCTGAATCGGGGATTCTAGCCTTTTTCTGAAAAGTCGATTTAACAGACGACATTTACTAAGATAACTTATATGTTTTTTGAATAAAAATTAGAAAGATGCGTGTAACAAAAAGAATCAAACTTGTATGCAATTTAAATGCATTTAGTGCAGAAATTAGTTCATTTTAATAAATTTTAAGAACATAGCTGATTAGACATTGTGGTGGTAGGCAAGATAATAAACAAACGAACAAGTTTATATATGTAAATACAAATATATTTGATTGTAATCAGATTAAACAAAAGGTTTATTTCAGTAACGATCGGACAAGACTCACTGTACGCGAGCGAGGTAAAAGGTGAAAGAATAGGTGGTTGATCTAGTAAGGTTGATAGTAAGGTGGCGTTGCGTTGCCAAGCAGAAGTAATCAAAATCTAGCATCCTCCCTTGATGCGATGGATGTCGATGTGATGCACAGCAGCAATGCTTATTTTCCTTGCAACAGAACTGGTGTTTAGATGAAGGGCGTCATTTGTTAAGGAAATTGGTAATCATGAAATCAATTCATGATTGACTATGCGAGAAAAATAGATAGATTCATGCTTTAAAATCTAACGGATCTAATGATATAATGATATGTGAATTTATTAGCGAGAGGTGTGGATACAGGCTTACACTTTTTCACCCGAAATCGTTTCAAGATGTCTCTAATGTAGCTGGATTGTGAGATATGGATGCCCTCCCTCATTCTCATGATCTGGATTCTAAGACAATAATGTGCTTCGCCGAGGCTTTTGATCTTGAAATTCTCAGAAAGCATGTTGATGAGCTGTTTTTCCTTGTGAAGATTTTGAGTAGCGACAATTAAATCATCGACATAAATCAATACGTATACCTGGTTGTCGATGTCTAAAAGAAACAAGGGTCCGAATGAGAGCGACTGAATCCGGCGTACTTTAGTACGGCAGACGCTTTGAAATGCCATTGTCGTCTGGCTTGTTTGAGATCATAGATGGCGCGGTTAAATCGGCACACCTGATTTCCCTTGCTGGAAATCACGCAACATCTTACAGGCCTTTTCTTGTATAGAATGGTCCTCAACGAGTCTTGATATTGTATCAAGATATTCTTCGAGCAATTCTGGTAACTCCATATAGATTTCAGTATCGACGTCCCCGTACAAATATGCTGTTGTCACATCTAGTTGCGTGACATTTAAGTAAAATTTCATGGCAAGAGTCAGAAGGATACGAAGGGAACTGAACTTGGCGACTGGAGAGTGTGAGTCATGAAAATCAACTCCGGGAATCTAGCAACAATTCCAACCTTGCATCAATCAAGATCACCGTTGCTGTCGTATTTGTTGCAGAGTACAGTTCTAGATCCTATGACCTTGCAACCATGTGGTCGCTCGACCAGTGACCACGCGTTGTTTTCAAGAAAACTCCGGGCTTCTATGTTGATAGCATCATTCCATTCGTCTTTGTCAGGGCCTGAAATAGCGACAGAAAAAGGAATTTCGGAACAGAAAAAAACAAATTTAGGATTGAAAGGAATATTGCAAGGATCGGAACACATAATTACGCAATTGGGTTCGTCTGTTCCATGGCATTTCGGTGAATCGAACCCTTGAGATGGTTCTTGGTCTTCATCTTCGGATATTCATAAATCATTAAGTTTCGAGTCCATGTCTTGCTTCAATACGGAGCTGGATGACTCTTGTTTTGTTCTCAATTTCAACGATATTACGGGACTGTAATTGTATGCTTTACTCGGTCTTTCGAGTTTTCCGAATCGGATTTTACGCGATCGCCTAGGGTGACGTCTTGATGCGATTGCATCTTGATCCGATGATGTTTCAAAACTGGGATTTTGATGATCGATCACATCCTCTACAGGAAAATCTGAAGCAGGCTTATTCACAATTATTAGGGCGGTGTCGCTATGATATTTGTGGTGTCCAATATCAACAGATTCGGGATCGAGTAGACTAAACCGTCCCGTGCGAGTGACGTTGTCGTTAATATGTCTCATTGTTGAGAGTGGCAAACTTGTCGAGGAATCTCACATCTCGAATAATTCGTATTTTCCCTTCGTACCTGGAATTGCTCGTATGTCGAATTTTCCCTTTTCCCAAATGCCTTAAAGTATTCCAGGTTTGGTCGACAACCGGTATATTTATCGTATGTAGTTGCCTTTTGGAGGCTTCTCGAGGGACATTTATTTCGGACGTGGTTTGTGGCGCTTATTGCTTCTGCCCAAAACGAAGCAGGCATGTTCGATTGAAAGAGCATACATCGGGCCATTTCTACCAGGGTTCCATTTTTCCTCTCAGCTATGCCATTTTGCTGAGGCGTGTGGGCACAGGTGAGGCGTCTTTCGATCCCTGATTTTTCAAGTATGTCATCCATTCTGTTTACGAACTGCATTCGTCCGTAAACGTGAGGAAATACGATGCTCCTCATAGCGAACTTATGCGCATTTTTCTGCAAAGATCCGTATGGATGATCTTTGAGGTTCGGTGGCCGATGTCGTTCGATTTGAAAAGGATAGACGGTTGAGCTTACTCGTAATGCATGTCTGACACTGTGGGGAGTTGATTTAGGTCGATGTCAGGTCTTTTAACGTATCTGTTGCTTATCAGTTCCTTAACATCGGTAAAGTTGAGATATCGTAAATTGCACGAAGTCATTTGTGCAGTTTTAGAGCTGAGAGTAAGTTAGTATTTGCGGAGTTGGCGTGTTGCAAATCCTGGCTTAAGTAAAATAAATTGCCCTCCCGACGGGCTTAGAGTTGGAGTTTGCACTGATTGTCCTCGATAATTGCTCCTTCTCTGATGAATGTCACGGTGTTGCCTTTATCGACCAATTGTGCCACAGATGGTTGGTTCTCAAATCTGGAACGTGATACGTGTCTTTCAGTATAATTGATTTTTGAAATGTGCCTACATTTGTGGAAATTTGTACGTTGCCCATGGCATTTATCGTTGTTGTTGCACTACTTGCTGGACGAAGTCCGGATTAAACTTTCTCGGAGTTAATGAAAATGGATTCGTCGTTGCACAGATGAGAAGTGGCGCCGCCGTCAAAATAACATCGAGAGGAGATTGGAGACGAGGATCCTGGATCGTGTTCGGTTTTACGGGCGTCGGTAAAGTAGATCTCATCTGTCATGGATATGTTGCCTTTTTATCGATCTGCCTTTTGTTTCTTACGGCACTCAGAAATAACGTGGCTTTTTAACTTGCAGTTATTACATTTCACTTTGGATCTGTTTCTGTTTTGGTAGAGTTTGTTATCGTTTTGCTATTTACCCGATTTCTCGTAGGTATGGTCGAAATGCTGGTTTTTTGTGAAAAATGCTCCGTTGCTTACTTTCACTTAGCTGGGTATATTAGTATTCAAACATTAATGAAAGTCTCATATTAGTAAAATATTACGTTCAAAATAGATCTTGACTCATTTGAGCCGAAAGCAAATTTTTTAAGTTAATCATATACTTACTAATGTAATTGAATTTTAAACTGGAATGATTACAATAAATATCTTAGTGATTTTGAATTAATCAAATATATGTTTGATTTTATTAAAAGATATTCGATTTATTAAAGGTGAGATCCTTCAGGCATGCGCAAATTGGTTCAGCCGGCGTTTTCAGTCAAGGCGATATAAACATTGTAGAATTGGTTTCTTTATACAGTATTTTTGAATTTATCTCCTATCGTCAACAAAATATGCTTATATAAGTGCAAATATAATAAATCTACATAAAATGCAGCAATTTCTCTCAATCGTAGCGTCTGACTTATGGATATTCTTGATGCGTTCCCAGTGCTGATCATATTATACACTGATAAAAAAAAAGCTACACCCTAATATGGTTAAAATTTTGAATGAGTTCAAACGATCATAACTTAAATAAATTCAAAACTTTTGTGAACGATTTTAGATATAAAAATAAAAGATTCAATGAGAATAATGAGAGTTACGAGTATTGAAAAAAGATATTTTTTGACATTATTGAGTATAACTTAAGTATTGTTGTATGTTATTATGCTTTCAAGCTGCAAAAATTGATTTTCTAAAGATCCCCTTTCTAATGTATTGAATGAATTTCATCAATAATTCAAACGATCTTAGTTGTTAATGAAAAACACAGCAACGTATTTTGTTGACTTTTTTTCATTCTGAAACACAAATAACTTCACGGAATGTCAATAAACCAATTCAATAAACGATTTGAAGATCTATGGTTATGACACGATTCGGTGTGACACCGACAACGGCTCCACTGGAGGTGTTGTCGTTTATGTCCGCCAGTCTGTTAAATACCACCTATTATATTATTCTCGACTTAGCACGGGACGAACTATTAGTACCATTGAGTTAATGTTTGCGCTGATTTCTATGAGGTAAATTTGCTGTTTCTGTACCATTTCCCAAGTGCTTCGAATATGACCTTTTTAAAATTTTTAGAAGAAAAATGTGACAATTCATCAAGACAAGGGAACCTCATAGTGATGGGTGATTTCAACATGAATTTGTTGAATTAATATAAGAATAAATTACTGAATCTATTTTTGACGAGAGGAATGGTACAGACTGTTACTCAGCCATCTAGAATAACATCTAGTAAAACCCTTATAGATCTCTTGTTCGCGAGCGTTGACGTAAGTTCTTGTGTCGAATATGCACTAAAATTTTCGGATCACGAGTGGTTCTCAATCGCTTTTAATTGTGAAAATACTCGACAAATCAAGAGGAAACAATTGAGACGCGATTTTAAAAGCTTTGATAATAATAATTTTAAGAAAAAACTGCACGATAATTTTACTTATTTTAATATTGACGATAATGAACAAAGACTTTATGTTAATTTGAATATTTAAATTTATTTTTTCAAAGCTAGGTTTGAGTTATAGGTAAAGATAAAATCGTATCTCTTTTGAAATGAATTGTGGAATTTCTTCGGTTACCGAATCCTGAAACTGATATCCGAATTCTGACCTTATTCGTAGACACAAGCGCGAATATAATAATATTAAAACAATCCGGAATGTGTAAATAAAAAAGAAGTAGTAATTGAAGATATTGAGAATCCATTAGAAAATAGTACACAAATAAAAAGAGAAATTTCGTTATTGATTGCTTTATTGTCTTCTAATACTAATGCAAAATTATTACGCTTATAACTACAAAAGATACAATATACAATACATTTAATTTTTAATTAGGAACATACTTTTTCTTTATCTGAAATCATATGACAGGGTAAGAATTATTTCTTACTATAGGATATCATTGTTATGTATCCGGTTTTTGTGAAAGTAGGCGGGAAGCGGATTCTTCTAATCAGCAAAACCAGTTTAGAAGGAAGTATTTCCCACATACGTGATATAAAAATTTTATTATGGCCGATATCAATATTTTTTATTGATCTATACGTTAATAATAGTCTAAGGGCATCAGTTTTATCCTGAGGAAATTCAATTGTTGAGAAATAGTCGGCATTTACTTCGAATTTCATATCAGGTTAAACAGAGTTATAATGATTTCATAATTATAACTTAACCAATATCGAAGGACATTAGTTGTTATTTAGTAGAATTTGTTATACATGACCATATTTATATCGGTCATAATCTTGATTTCGTTTATGATTATATAAGATTTTCTGATGGTCTCAAATTACTAAAAATATCGAAATACCAGAATTTTTGTCAATTTTTATTATAAAAAATCTAATTATAAAAAAATAAAATTCTAGTAAATTTTATCATTTTAAATGATAATGCGGACTTAACTTTAAATAAACTTGTAAAATTTTGAATTATTATTGAACGTGGGATGTTGTATAGGACCAGTTTTTAGCAAAGTTATAGACAAAACCTATGTTTAAAGCGTAAAGGTATTACTTAAATTATTAAAGCATAAATAACTTGTTAATAAAAAATAAAAAATAATTCTTAAACCGCTTCTCAAATGATAGAAAAGAACATCGGCTGTTCAGACACAAACGGTGGTGCAAGAATAATGAGATTTATAGACAAGCCAATCAATCTCGTTATGAATGGAAGAAACGGAAAGGGTAACTAGAGATTGAATTAAAATATCGACTCAAAATTTACCCAAACATTCAAGAAAATCAAATGTAAGTTGCTCATACGAAGAAATTTAATTTGATTTAGTGGTGGCTTCTCTAATCCCAAATAGTATTTGTTGCAGAAAATGCAACTCAATCTTGCATTAACTCGACAGCAATTATTACACCTTTCGAAATTTTCTGTACGATAAAATTGTTTGCCAAATTAACCCGAAATGTATCTGTAAAACATTCTCAATTTCTAGGAGATAGATAGATTAATAAATGTCCAATCAATCGGATTAAGAATCTTATACAACCCTGATGTCTTCGTCTAGATCTGTATAGCTTCGGTTAATCCAATATCCGAACCCATTTATAGACCTAATATAGTCGTCAAAATCAATGGATTTTGGGCACCAAAAGTATTAGCGTCGTCACCTGACCGGAAAGACCGGATAATTGAAATAATATTAAGCGCCATCCAACAATAGATCTTCTTGGGTTCAAAATTAATATCACATTGTTTGACATCAAATAAATCCTTAATTGAAGAGAGGTTCCAGTATTTAAAAATAAACAAATATAATATTGTTGAATAAGAATGTGATTAGATATGTCGTATTACATGCAGCGTGTATAAATGCATATTTTTTATATTAAATTTCAACCTTACAAAAAGACACACTCGAAACGTTAAAAGGACCTGACGAGACATTAAAGATGTAAAACCCAAGGGGTTCAGTTTTTTAAGCTTATTTATTTTACGATTTTGACTATCCGTGTCACCTAGAAATCCTGCTAGTTGCAAACTACGGTTTAAATCGTATGAAAGCGCAGTAAGCGTGAGTATTTACGAGCTGAAAATAGACTTGAGAAATACCGAGCGGTCGTGTTATTAGTAAAGAATTAGTATGAAAACAAATTTAAAATACTTTTTTAATCGATAATACAATTACCAAAAAACAATTGAAAAACATAAACAGTAGCTTGAGGCTCTAACTGAGCGTGTTGTTTTGCTGGAGACTAGATCTTCATCATCTTTCAGATGACGAGCAACTTCTTTCAAAATTTCACGAGCGTGGTCTTCACAATACGAACATCTTAGTCTTTGGTTTGCCTCCTTTATCAGATTGCAACGATCTTTTCCTGATCAGCAATAAATTTACTAAAGTTGAAGGGCGTTTAGCTTTAAATCATCCCGTAATAGCCCTAGGCATCTAAAAGCTATTTTTTCTGCCTCTGAAGAAGATGCGCTGATGATTTTATAAAATAAAAACTATGTTTAAACCGACTCTGATGGAAAAAGGGGGACGATAAAATATTTTTTTGACGTCCCTAAGTTAGTAAAGAAAAACTAGCTTTCGAGGGAATTACACTGCGATTTTAATGCTATTACCAAAATATACGTGGACTTAGAACCAAACTTAATCGTTTGTCAAGTTCTATTTTGGCTTCAGTATGTAGATATGATCTTATAAATTTTGTAGAGACGTGAGTAGTATATGTACAACTATGGTGACACACCCCCTCCACAGGTCTGTCTAGCACCATAGTTGCAATGTCAGCATTTTCCAAAAAACAGTAAAAACAGGAGGGAAGAGGAGGGGGAAGAGATATATAAATTGTGAGATGAAAAAGTTGGGGGAATAAAAACGATGATGTTAAAAGACGGTGACTGAAAGAGAGGTGAGGGGGAGGGGAGAGGGTATAGAGGAAGAGCGTAGCAACGACATTACTAGGCCCATGGGTCAGGCGCGACTGCATGCGCACTGCAGAGACGTGAGCGTTATAGCTTCGCGGACGAACTTTTTCGAGCGAGACTGAATGTACCCGATGCGCCGTCAGCAGTACGCGCTTTATATTCATAACGTTTTATGAATTATTTGATGATTAGAAATAAATTTTTTTTTTGCGTACTAAAGACTTATTTATTATAATAAAAATGTCAATGAAAAGTTGCACAAAATAAATTGTACTAGAGCATACGGTACATGTGTTTAATAATAATGAATAGTATAAAAAGTTTGTTTATAGTTAGAGACACTTGTTATGAAATTCGATGTCTTCTTTCAATGTTTCGATAGATTATTGAACTTTATTAATATTTATACATATTATATGTAAATTCTGTTTAGGTTTGGCGTATATTAAT
>JABFQD010004925.1:0-11223 GCA_022817045.1 Psix sp. ZL-2020
CCATTTCACAAGGTTATGTTTCAAAAAGCACGCCATGAGAAGTGACGTTAAGTCTGTCGGGAGTGGGGATAAACGACGCGAGGAGAAGTTTAAGATAGCCGAGTGAGGTCGCCGTAAAATAGCCGAATTTTAAGATAGCCGAACGTAAGATAGCCAAGAGTTTACTGCAGTATGTTCTCATTACGAATGGGTTGAGAAAAATAAATTTAAACAATGTGATGAAATTTGTTGTTCTTTGTAATCTTAAGTATTCAGAGTTATTAAAATTGACATTGAAAATGTCAATGATAATGTTTTGTCAAACGAATATACTCTTTCTATAATAAAAAAAGTCTTTTATTCAGAGAAGCATTAATCAGTAGTATGTGTATACGTTTCTTTCGAAAATTTGTTGCGAGATTTTCAGTTCTAACATTCATCAATCTGATTTTGATAAGATACGAATGCTTGGTCACTGAATTGTCTGTGAAAAATAGATGTTAATTGGGAATTTACTTTTTCTGTCTTGTGTTATTTAAAGTGAAATTTGAGCTAGTATTAAAGCATGGTATGACTGTATGAATATTTAACATTGTTCTAAATTCAAGAGTAAGAAATTATTAATATGGTGGATATCAAAGCGTGCTTTTTATACGAGAAAGAAGTGTTGAAGAACAAGTTCAAGCTTTTCGACAAAAAGTCTTTCGTGGCCGAGCATTTTCGTCTACTGAGTGATTGCAAAAAATTGCTTAATGTAATACGTTCGCTAATACAATCTCATATTCCTGGTAGCGAGCAACGATCATTAAGGACGTTTATCAAGGATCTCAAAAGTTTACGTGTACATGTGATATGCAACTTGTCAAGCAGAAACAAAAATAATACACGATTTACGGAACTAAATTTAGAGTTCAAAAACTGAAAAACTGGCTTTATTAAAAATATCAAGCACATTGATGTCGCAAAATTCTTAGAAGAAGATAACAAAATAACAATCGATAATGTTAGTGATTCTTTACAAAAATTCAAAATCGTCAAAGTAAGTAGTGAATTGGCTGCAGTATTAGTAATAGAGGATAAAGAAAAGAAAAAATATTTCAAGACTAGTATTTCAAGTATTCCGAGGTACTGTTAACATCAGATTTAGTTCAATGATATGTTAACAAAAGAGCTAATCCTTGCTGAAATACAAGATTTCCATGAACAAGAATCCAGTTGGACATCGAGTTTAATAAACGATATTTAAGTGAAAGCTTGTAAAAGCAAGCCTTTTCAAGCTGGTTCATTTATTGAACTATTTTATTAAATGATTATATTCAAAGCTTAAGAAAAAATTTAGTATGCAAGTACCAAAAAACAGAATGTTTCACTACCTAAACGAGTTCTGTCAAATAACGATTTATTGCATTATGCAAGAAACTTAAACTTCCACACTTTCACGGTGTCTTTATGCGAAATAATTTGCCTAATAAAAGTATTCGGAAATGAGAGAAAACCGGGGTTTGAGAAACCGGGGTTTGTCAGATTAGAGGGGTGTAATACGACTAAAGGGGCTAAGTCAACATCTGGTTATAGCAAAGTATATATCCGACTGATCGAGAAAAGACTGCTTTTTCAGTTTATGGTAAAGGAGTTTATGGTAGTATTTTCTCATGAAATTCGAGTTATTTAATGCTCTAGCAGCCTTTCAAAGGTTGATGGAAAATGAGCTTGAAAATCTTCTAAATAAAATCTGTCACGCTTATTTTGATAATGTAATAAGTTCTGGTAAGAATTTAGACGAAGTTCTTAGTCATCTTCGAGAAACATTCCTTAGGTTTCGCGAAGCTTAGTTAAAGATTGAATCTAAAAATGCGTTTTCTTTCAGCAAAAGATAAAATATGTATGAAATGTTGCTTTCAAAGAAGATAAAAAAACTGATCCTAAAAAGGTTGAAACAGTTACAAGTTGGCCATTGCCAAAGACGAAGAGACAGCTCAGAAGTTTATTGGGTTCTTGCTCCTACTTAAGAAAGTTCGTTCGGAGATTTTCCTTTATTTCTAAGCCGTTTCATGCAATGTCTGAACAGAAAGGTAAGTTGCAATCGACCAAAGAAACGAGCAACTATTTCGAGAAGTTGAAGGAAGCAGTACCATCTCTACCGATGTTGTCTCGGCCTGTTTGTAGAGGTGGATACATTCTAAATACTTATGCCTTAAATCACGGGATTGGCTCCGTTCTTTCTCAGGTACAGGATAGCAAGAAAAAAGTCATATCCTATTTCAGCAAGTATTTTCTCCAACTGAACAGAATTACTTTGTCACCAGAACATAATTGTTAGTTATTATTGAAGCGGTCGAATTCTGTCGGCACTACCTCTATGGGGAGAGGTTTACTGGTCGAACTGATTACTCGTCATTAAGGTGGTTGATGTCTTTCAAAAATCTAAAAAGCCATTTGACCAGATGCATTAAACATCTTCGAGAATATAATTTCGAAGTTGTTCATCCAGCTGGACAGTTACATTGTAATGCGGATGGATTATCTTGTAGATCTTGTTTAGAGGTTGGATGCAGGTGTTGTGATTAGTCGCGAAACTAAAATTCGTCCTTTCTTTTCACTTTCACTATTTTCATCTTTAAAGCAGTTATACAACAGAAAATCTCCTCCTAATGTATAACATGCAGGAATTTCTTCTAAGTTGTTGATATCTTTCGGGTTTGATGGAATACTTTTTAATTTACTCCTCTGGATAGTCTTTGTTAAGTTAGGTCGATCAGGAAGTTGGGAAAAAATGTCCAAAGGGACTCGATGAAGTTCAGCCCTATATATAATGTGTATATAAATATATAAACAAATATGAAAATAAAATTATTTATCTAACCGTAACAATTGCACCGGTAGAGTTTCTGGATTCTCTTCAACTTTTTTTTCAATTTTATTTTATTTTTTCCGCTGAAAATTGCTCATGATTTGGAGCATGCTCAAAGAGAGGCGACTCTTCAGGTTCATTGATTACCGCAATATTTTGGTCGTGAATCATGTGAGACCTGGTTACGGCACGTCCTTTGCATGCAGGATATAAAACACATTTTCAAACCACCTGCCCTCTGTTTTCTTCTTGTTTATAGTAAAAAAAAACATTTCTATGTAATTTAAAATTTGTTGCTGTCGGAATTAATTCCACAATAATTTTGATTTTACCGTATTTATTACGTCGAATTTTCAAATGCCAAACATCCAATTCACAATTGAACCCCTCTTTGTTATTACTAGAAGTACCAAAAGATTAAATCGCAGAAGTGTTAGATGGTGCTCATGATTCTTCTTAAGATAGTCATTTTGGCATCAATGAAAAACGGGATCGAATTAGGAGACGGTTTTATTGGGCAAATTGTAAAATGATTCTCGAATAATGGTGCCGGTCTTGCGCGAAGTTTGTTGCCAAAGGAGGATCGTCGGTTAAAAGAAATCATCTGATGGAAATTCAGTACTCAGATGTTTCTTTTGAGCGGTTACAAACTGACATAAAAAGTTTTCTTACAAGGCTGAGTAAGCGTAAGTACCTTCTTGTGTTATCTAATTGTTTTAACAAATGGGTAGAGTCACGAATGAAGTCTTTTCAAGACATGGGGTTCCGTTGGAACTCCATACGGATCAAGGTCGTAATTTTGACTTCGAACTACTCACAATGTTATAATTATTGTTAGGAATTCGTAAGGCACGTACCAGTTCGCTTCATCCAAAATTCTTTGTATTTATTTATTTTTGCATGATGACCACGATATCGTAATTGGCTTTCTTTGTTTTTATGTATTCCTGCAAAAATTTGCGTCAAGAGGAGTCAAATTTATTCTCATCCCCACTACTTAGTTCTGGTATTAAAGGCTGCAACAATTTATGATACTTGAGTGATTTGTTATTTAATATTAATTCAATTTACATATTGTGAAGATAATATATTATCTGGTCAGCGTGCGATCGATAAAATTATTAATAATTAGTTATTTAATTCATGCAATATATTGTTTGATATAATGGAGCATGTTTAAGATTTTATGTTGTTTTGGGTAACCTTTCACGTTTCGAAAATTTCGGATTACATTAAATTCAGAATATCAATAAACTCTACTACTTCCTTGTAATCATGTTGGGAAAAAATTCAATATTCTTGACATACGTTCTTTACTAAATAAATTGTTTCATCGAGACTTTTCGCAAACTTTCCCAAAATATAGATAAACAAATCCAAAGAATGTTTACTCGCATCTTACTACTTTTGAGATAAAAGCTATTATTTCAGGATTAGTGACGATTCGAAAGTGGTCCATCAGAATCGGCCGGGTCAAGGGCCAAAGAGAGACAGAATGGGTGTTACCTATTTTGGGCCTAATCTAATAAATTTTAATAGACAAATTTTATCAAGTGAGTCGGTTCAGGAAGACGTTTCCTAAATCGATTAATACTATGAGCGAAGACGATGTGTGTAATTGCGTAGTATTTTGATTTTGTTCTGCGCCCAGCAAGACACTCTCTTCCGCAGTTAAAACTTTGATTATAATAAAAGTGATGGGTCTTTCCTTTGATGGCGGTACGCCAAGTTCTGTTGTGATTATTTATGTTGTGTCCACCTTCTCCCCGAATTAGGAATATCAGGGATGTGGGTGCTCAATTATTCTTAACAGGCAACCAGCTGAGAAATCAGATCGCATATTGTAAATGTCGATATTAAACAAAGCGTTTTAAGTTGAAGTAAATGCAATTAAAAACAAAATTGACGTTTGTTTAGATATTCAAAAGATACCGATGACGCTGTGTTTCACTCGGCTAGAGTCAAATATATATGTATTCTGAATTCACGATTTTCGCCTAACGCCGTCTCGGATCTACAATTGATATTTTGAAATGTTTATAGCTTCTCATGGAGATTCTGAAAAAAATGCATTTTTTCGTAAAAATTCTTAGAATTAAAATAGGTCAACTAAAATAAATTCCACAAATTAGAATTAAATTGAAATTGTAAAATTTTGTTGTTAAAGCTTGAATTTTGAATTATTAAAAGTTCAGTTGGAAAATTTGCGAAAACTCTCTCAGGCATAAAGGGAAAGTTGTGCATGCCCATAAACTAGCTAAATATATTCATCTAGGACTGTCCTCCGAGCGGATTTTGAACCATGGTTTTCCGTGAGACAAGTTAGGGTAAATGTCAGGACAGGGACGAGTCAACTAGCAAGGTAAGTAGAGTCCACAGTAGATGTCCGAAAATTAGGACAATGAGGTACCCACAACAATACTATGTCGAGAAAGGACATTCAAGAAGATGGCTAGCCAAGAGACGGCTCCAATGTCTTGGTTCCAGCACGGTAACAATTGGATACAAATTTCAGCGAAAGATATTTTTTTTTTTGAACAGGTTGCAGAAAATATATTTACTCAGACCCAACCTGGAAGATCAGGTACATAGGACTCGGTCCGAAGACAATATCCACTAAAAACTGCCTACCTGTAGTTCGTGTTATTGTTGCTGCCGATAACATGTTGGGGTGCACATTACCCATATTCCACGCTTCGATGCCATCGTCTACCCCACACCAACCCGGGGCAGATGTTGTTGCTCCTGAGTTATTATCGTCATCTTGTTAAAGCGGGACCAGTTGGTGTGGGTCCCTTTTAATAATCTTAGAGTATAGAATCCTAAGAGTTTCTTAGTCAACCCCAGTGCAGGCGGATTTGGACGACCATACACCTCTCCAAGAGAGGGTGCACGAAGAAAAGTATACACAATCGTGGGAAGTACCATGTTTGCCGATCAAACATGTTATTATTTTGGCATCACCCGCGTAGTATGCACACTTCTTATCGTGGGCGTCGTCCAAAAATGCTGCACCGCTTACCACTTGTGAATCCACAACGCACACTACACCATCTCTCATCGTCTCGATGTCCGGCTTCCGCAGACCCTGTCGGGTCTGGAATTTTGGCTCCTGTTCAACTGTCCACCTTTTGTCACGCAGGGCAGACGTCAGCATATTGCATACTGCATTGTGCCGCATTATCCTGCCCCCTTGGGTTCGATGACACGACTGCACAATATGGGTGGAAGTTTCAGTTGCCCGACATTCCGCCCGACACTGCACGTCATAGTCTATCCTTCTGAACCTACGTGATGTACGAATGCGCGACGGTAGACAATTTGTCCGGACGTGATGATATTGAATATAATCACGTACGGAAATGAACATCCCCTTAAATACCCAAGAGCTTGAGGCACTTACTTCACCACTCTCCCTAAGCTCAAAGCCACCGACAGAGTGGTGAAGAGAACGAGTCCACCAGGGATTAGCCTTCATACTGCTATGTAACACCTCCCTATCAAGTTTGGTGAGGATCTTGTATGCCGCTGGATTTGTTTCTGAACCCAGTTAAGGCTAAACGCGGCCCTAGCAGCGGCAGACGTTGAGGTCGCCAGAGCCTTCATGCGTTGAAGCATTAGGCTCGGGACAGATACTTCAAACGCTGGCAGACCTAGGCCTCCATCTTTAACAGAAGCGTAGAAGTAAACCTTGAGTATATCTTTGAGGAAATAGAGCCACTTGTGCACAGCAACACGAACCTGAAGGTCCAGAGCACGTAGCTTGCCGAGTGATGCCCCTCCCAGTACCAATCGATGGTAGAGGCCAGGTATTAAGAATGACCGTAGAATCAGCAAGCGCTGCTGCGGTTTCAGCGACCCGCCAGCTCTTTTGGGACCAACTGGTCTAAAGTTGATGCCAAGGTATCTCCACTTTTGAGAGGAAGATAACTTGGGAATGCACTCACTATTCCCCAAGGTGAATGTTGCCCTGGCAACGAACTTATTCGTTGTTGTTGTTGGTTCCTCCTCCACTTCCGACAATAATTATCGGATAGTGGAGGATAGCTGGTCAGATGTACGCCGATCTGACTCCAGTAAATGAGACAATGAGGTGGTTGCCTCCCGAGGAGCTTGCTCACAACTGGCCTGTTCTTCTGAAGAAGAGCCTTCGGATACCAAGAAAGCCGTGGAAGCTGCAGCAGCCACAAGATGTTCAACCGCGGCTGCAACAAGCTGTTTGTAGGCCACTGTGCAGCGAGCCTTTTTGACGACATCACGGGTTCTGCTGGCTGGGTAGATTCTCCATGATGTACTAATTTATAAAACGAGCACCACAGAGAATCCCCCAGGCCTCAACGCTTATCATAATGCGTAACTCCTCGAAAGACCACCTCTTTTTAGTCCTTTCCACGTCGATCCACTCATTGGCAACGTATGGATGGCTTCTCCTCACATGCTGACCAAGGTCACGCTTGGTTGGAAATGCTCTAGGGCACTCCGAGCAGCGATACTCGAGCACTTCCTGCGGTGGGGATGATGACGATGTCGATGGTTATGTATGTATGGTAGACGATGGCACCGAAAAGATCTCGATTCCGGCAGTTCAAGGCTTACACCGGAGATTTATCCTTTCTTCACAGTTGTCATGACCGAGATTTGACGCGTTACCGACTCTCACCACTAGGAGGTGGGGTTAGCATATGGCAAAGATAATTATCGCCTTAAGAGAGTTAAGCTCAAACCAAAGTGTCCTGAAGTCGTTACTTGGGAAATGAAGTCGCTGGGACAACCCGCTAGATTGATATTCGCTTGACTGACAGGGTCGACAGTCCCAGAAGAGGAGCGTAGTGTTATGTAATGTGGAAAGTGGGTAATTTAAAATTGTATAATTTTGTTGCAAATTCGTATGTTGTGATTTTCAATTGTTGTTGTCAAGCGAGTATTTTTTGAGGTGTGCGATGAAGTTTTGGATTGAGCAATTGACAATGTAGTTCGTACGATTGATAAATAAAAGAATTTTTTCTCAATTTAATAACTAACTTGTTTTGTTTGGTGGTACCGCGTGTAATAATACAGAAATTAGTTATAAATATTTGATTCTATTGTTTTATTTATTATTAAGTCAATGCTAGTTAAAAAGAAAATAATTCTTCACATTAAATGTTAAAAAATACTAATTCCTCTCCTTAATTTACATAAAAAATCACATGAGATCTGACATAAAAACTCACATGAAAACTTACATGAGAACTCGCATGAGAATTCATATGAGAATTTTCATGCTTATTTTGTATATGATATTTTATCTGAGCTCTCATGGAAGCTCTTATACACATCCTTATAAAAGTTCTTATGTGAATTCTCGTATACTATTTTTTTTCTGGAATACGGATTGTCAATTTATT
Source organism: Psix sp. ZL-2020 (assembly GCA_022817045.1). NCBI lineage: Eukaryota > Metazoa > Arthropoda > Insecta > Hymenoptera > Scelionidae > Psix > Psix sp. ZL-2020. The sequence goes on from JABFQD010004925.1 coordinate 8,218, forward strand.
CGATATCAGATAGTTCGATACCAAATTTCGAATGAATCACTGTCATCTGATGGTGTCTAGGTATCTCGCCACTGGTTTTGGTGTACTAAGACTCGCCCGATAAGATGCGCAACTTTCGAGATTCGTTTACTTACACACCAATGGAAATTCAGATATAATGATAGCGGAGTGGAGATCTTAGATGTGGTATAACTTGCACAAATCTTTTGACAAAATAAAATAAAAATAGCGGTTTCGAAGAAAACAGGAATTCAAAAACAACGCTCTCTGAGTACTTAAACTTGTTTGCATCTGATAAAGTTGAACTAAAAAGACAAGAATCAGCAAAAGAGAAACCACAGAAATTGTGCTGAGAGAAGTTTAAGTATTATGACGCGCAATGAAAACGCAAAGATGAAAGATTCAGGCTATTTGGGAAAGAAAATAATTATAAAAGACAACACCATGTGAACGTATACAATGGTATTAGTAATATGCTCTAAGAAGATAAGTTTAAAATAAGAAAATAATTGAGAAGCCGAAAATAGATCGCACAAAAAAGAGTTAGCTTATTCTACTCAATTATTCCATCTTACGAATGCATTAGTCTGAAAAACGATGTGGCTGAAGTTCTGCACGTGCTCAGCACAAAAATTCATTATTTTATTTAATATTATATTTATAATTATCAAAAAATATTAAAAACATATTCCCCACTTATTTTAACTGTCAACAACATCCCCTACCAGTTTGGAATTAAAATTCGTCCCCCAAGACGATTTTCTAGTGAGAGTGCGTACAGCCCCCGATAACTAGATTACCAACGTGTACAGCTTCGCACAGTTTGTATTTAGAGTTATTTTTATTTGATCCTTAAGTTTGATTGATAGATGGTGCTATAATAAAAAATAATCGAACGTGTCGAAATCGTTAAAAAATGTAACATATTGCGAAATACATATCGGTTCAAAAAGCAAAAAAATATATGTCTTAGAGGCAACTTTGAAATCTTTATCGGGTAACTCCATTTTTTATTGCACAGAAAAAACATTAATTGGTTTCAGTCAAGTTTTTCAGTCTGCAAATGCATAGTGATTCATAATTTGAAATTTTCATTCAAGGAACTACTTTTTGTGCCATTAGACTAGACCGTGAACTACAGCTTGTCAAATCAAAGTTATTATACTTCTTTATAATCTCAGTAGTTAAGCTGAAAACATCTCTGACAAAGAAAGCAGATTAGTATACAATTCAAAATCTTAGCAAAGAACAGATATGAACTATTTTGATGACGAGTTTTTATTTCATGCATAAATTTACAGAACGTACCCAAGCAACCAGAAAAATGTAGCCCGCGGTCGATTTTATCAGCCAATGTTAAATCCGGATCGGCAAATGGATTTCGTCAATACAAAAATCTGGCTTTCCAGTTACTGCGAAACAGTACCTTGACAGTAATGAAAATTATATAACGAAAAATTGGCAATATCATTTATTTTATTGATACTAAATCTCGAAAACGTAGGTATCAAAATTTTCTGTTAACGCACAAAGGATGATCTAAATGACTTGTCCATAATTTCATCGAAGAGTAGAGCCTCTATGTCAGAGAAACAAATCTGAAACTGGTTTAGTAACGTATTGACGTATATGATAGACAATAATTTGGAAAAATTTATCGAAGACCTTCTAATTTAAAAATCGCGCATTTTGACGTGATAAATGGGCTTAGCCTGGAAGGGAGTCATCATGCTAGGGTGCGTCTTCGGGTGGTGAGTGATTCCACCATACGATAAAATTGCTGGATTTGACGACTGATTTCTCTGGGAGGTCTTTGGTCGATTCCTAACTCAGAAGAACGCCATAATTGACTGGGACACCGGTCGAAGCTTCCTCTTGATAGGAACTGTCCACAGAACCTTTGACTCTTCACAAAATCTGACATCTGTAGTCAAAGCCACCTCAGTCTCCCCCAGGCAATCAAGACGGACCACCCGAAACAACATGTTACAAGTACCGTGCCGGGGAGGCACGGCGAGTGCACCTCTAACGGCGCATGCAGGGTACCGGGCGGGTACTCGCAACAGATGCTTGTAACATCACAATATCGGGTATTAAAACGATGGTTATTTTGGCTTCGGGCTATTTCCCTCATGATTTGAAGGATGTCCTCCCTTGAGGATTCAATCGCTTATCAAACACTGCGAGGAATGAATCTGTGTCTATATTGCTTGTAGGCTCTTACCCATTCTGTTAATGTTAATTAGCATTTTTATTAAAAGAACTTTTAGAAATATGATCACATTTAAAATCATCAACTGATTGGAATTTCAATTTAAATAAGCTGTAATTTCAATCGCAATTTTATTGCCTATGCCTGATCGACCAATCGACTCTGGTCAAATGAAAACAAAGTTACTTCAGAAATTGGGCGCACAGAAACTTGTTCAGTCGTCATATAATTTGCATTGGTTTTTTCAAAGTTTTTAAGACGTCAGTATTTCCTGTTATTAAATTGACGGTAAAGAAATAGCAACAAACAATTAAGAACATTGCTTAATAAGATTATTAGGCAACACCTGATATTCAATTTCAACCTTCTTAAGAAGTTATGCTATTTTTTCCTTTGTATTTTTTTGGTCCAACTAAGCAACGTCATTTGTTGTCAGAAACAAAAAAGTAATTTACTTTGGAAACTGACATCTAAACTAGAAAATTATTTCAGATGAATAATACTAATATGAGTTCTGTTTTGACAAGGTCGTCGGAAAAACAGAAAAGAAATTCGAAACCAGTAGCATTAGAATAGTTAAATGAAAAAGTGTCGATGAATTGTATAGGTCTTGGTTTTTTAAGTTAAAAAACGTGGAACGAAACCCCCAATCAATATGTACATTGACAAGGAAATTTACAAAAATAATCCAAACAAGGAAAAAAGAACTGTTGAGTCAAATTAAATGAGGTACTGCAAATAAAAGGAAAAAAATATTTTTTACATATAGAGCCATTTTTGCTGCATATACTCTT
>JABFQD010004926.1:0-11223 GCA_022817045.1 Psix sp. ZL-2020
TTATATCGAAACGTATACAAAATACTCGCAAAAACTCACGAAATAACTTGTTACGCTTTGAATATGTAGCAACTGTCACCGTTTCAAACGAGCAGCCGCGCACAGCACACCAACGCCACCTAGCCAAGTTCGCGATTTCTGCGGAACTAAACAAGCGACGAACTTTGCCGCTGAGTTTCAGACCCCTGAGACAGACCCTGTTTTGTTCATTTGATAAGACATTTATTTTTTAATAAATCGATTTCGCAAATTTAAAGAATTATAATTCCATTGAAGAAGTAGAAAATAAATTATTTTGCCTTATAATAAAATTGAATAAAATATTTCGACTGTATTCATCTGTTGTCCCTGAAAAGAGTATTATTATTAACTGATACTTTTATTAAAGTAAAATATAATTGTCTTTGTTCATGGCTTTGAAACATATACAAATGACTCAATTTTTTTGATATTTTATTAATATTGATTATCATTTTAATTTATTTATTATTAATTTACGATGAGTTTTCAATGTGAAAAATTATTCGTTACTTTTTAATATATATTTAATAAGTAATTCACTTGATTTTACTTGTAAATTTAAATAAAATTAAATGTCATTCTTGTGACAATCATATATTAATGAATACATTTTTTAATATTAAAAAATTATGTTATGCTAATATTAATTGATTTGTCTATGCAAAATTTGATTTTTTTATGTACCATATAATGCAAATATATAAAGGTTTGCGAAGCATAAATATTTAAAAAATATTTTTCATTCTAATTTATATTATCTTGTGTGTAGTTTAAAGTCATTTTTTTGTGAAGATATTGTTTGAAATTTGATTATGCGCACAAACGTATTATATTTTTCGAAATATTTTCCAAATTAATTTCAAGAAAATGGATAGTAGCATTTGGGAAAATTATGATTACGAAGCATGGTATAATCAAACCATGTACCAGACAAAGATTAATCTAATAAATCATTTAAAAACTTCGGTGAGAAGAAAAATGAATCGTAGATGAGATGTTCATCTCATGCACAAACAACGATCCGAAAAAGAAGAATATAATAATCTGCTTGCTAAAATGCGGTTGACGAATAAAAAAATATTTGAATTATTAGAGAATGACTCCTAACATGTACGATATTCTATTACTGTATATTGGTCCATATATTAGTAAAATTTTCTACTATAGAAATGACATGATATCATCAGGTCAACTATTGCAGTAACTTTGAGGTATATTTGATTTCATTTTAATAAATTTATTCAAAAGAAACAATTTTTTTAATTGTAGTAGCGTTTAATGCATTTCATCATTATTGTACTCTTCTTTATCTCGAGCTCTGACCGAAATATCAGATTCCTTTTATTTGTTTTATTTTGTCAAATTCTTTTTTTAAAAAGGTTTTTAAAAAGGTGCAAAATCATATTAATTTAATTTAAATATTACTCGGCAATAATATAAATAGAATTATGTTAAAAAGAGAATCATATTTTATAACCATACAGTTGTTGTCAGGGCTGTAGACTCCGCATATATTTTTATTGCAATAGTATCAATTGTTCATAATTAATTAATAAAACTATTGACATGAATTACAGATATCTAGCTTCCGGAGATTCGATGATCTCATTATTTCATTCATTTCGTATTAGGTATGCAACTGTTTCAAATATTATAAAAAAAACTTGAATTTGGGATTCTTTACACAAACTTTACTTAGCCCACCCAAATGTTGAAAAATTTAAATCAATCAAACATGCCTCATTGTATTTGTGCTATAGACGGAAAGCACATAGGAATTCAAGTAGTTTGCTATAATTACAAACTTTTTATATTGAATAACTGTTTTTACAAGATTGCAATATATTCTAGGCTTTCGACAACAGTGGATTTACAAATTATAATTACACAAGTTTTCACAGCATCGTTCTTCTGGCTGTTTGCGATGCAAACTGTTTGAACTTTATTAAGTTCTAGAATCTTATTTGTTAAGACTTTACCTAGGAAGAAAAAACGCAAATTTACAAATGGGAAAGGCTATATTTAATTATCGACTATTATGAGGTCGTCGTTGCATTGAAAATACATTTGGTATAATGGCAAGCCGGTTTCGTATTTTCCGAAAGCCAATCACCGCTTCCGAAGAAACAGTGATTGTGATAGTCTTTAGTTGTGTAGTGTTGCACAATTTTATCAAGTCGTTTGATTCAAAATTACTACAGAATGTAGAAAAATATTTTTCATCTAATTTGCTCGATTATAAAATAGCTGATGGGGTTATAATGCCTGGACCTCGAACCGCACTGAGAGGATCTCACTTACCGAATCGCACCGACACACGTGTACGAGGCGATTAGCCGATGACGGGATAAATCGATCTAATCAGACCCGATCTGAGAACGAAGAAACTAGTTCCGTTCCGACCCGAGACCGAATCTGCCCGTTCCGAACAGATCTAACCCGAGACCGAAACACTGCGTCCGAAAGGCGGTTTGTGCGAGGTCACATCGCAACAGCGGGACAGGCTTGATGCACTCTTACGCAAGTTTATTGAGCAAAACGAGGCCACGAAACTAAGCCTCACGCTGCTGGTGCAACATCGCATAGACTCGTAGGGTCATGCGCCGATGCGTGAGTACGTCCGCCAATATTCGCCGAAAGCTTAAGGGTCGTATTGACGCATACCTTAAACGGTGAAGAATGTGTGATCGCTTTTGCGAGTCGTACAATAAGTAAGACCGAGCGGATCTATTCCATCATGGACACCGAGTGCTTCATCGTGATATGGGCAATCAAAGAGTTCCGCTGCTACCTCGACGGGTATCACTGTGTTGACAGGTCACAGCAGCTTGCGCTGACTGCGCAATCTAAAAGACCCTTCGGGCTGTTTTGCGAAATGGGCTCTCCATCTGCAGGAGTTCGACTTCGAAGGCGATCACCGCAAAGGGGCGCTACACCACGTACTAGATGCGTTATCTCGGGTGTACGAAGGTCATTCGAAAGCAGCCGCTGCGTTGGCGGCTTCCGCTGACGACTGGTACAAGCGCCGCGTACGGGCCGCGCAAGAGAACCCCGCAATGGTTCCAAATTGGAAATATGAGAACGGTCAATTATATTGCCATCGAAGAGATCTTCGGTTTGACTCGCTACTAGACGACCTGGACGATTGGAAGCGCGTGCTTTCTACAGAAATACAGTCGCACACAATCGCAGATGCGCACGATCCCCCGCTGTCCGGGTATCTCAGGATCGATAAGACATACACGTGATTAGCCCGGGATCTTTATTGGAAAGGGCGTGATTGGCCCTTTCCCGTCGAGTTGCTAGCAGTTTTGCTACGCGGTGGTTTTTCAAGACCTTTTTACAAAATGGGTTGAGGTTAAACCTCTCCGCAAAGTCAACGCAAAGAGCATCCGCTCTGCGTTCACGAAATTCATGAACCACAAGATTAAGTCTTTGGTTGATGAGTTTGGGATCCATCAGATGACGACTCCGCCGTACCATCCACAATCTAACCCGACGGAATAAACGAATCATACATTAAAGACGATGATCATGTCTTATTTCGGCCAGGATCATAGATCTTCGGGCGATCACTTGGATGAGCCGTAATACCTAATAAACACCGTGCGCCACGGCTTATCCAAGCACAACCCCGCTTTTCTCAATTTCGGTCGAGAGCTAACGCCAATAAGGAGCCTACGTTCTGACTACTCCAATCCGCCACCGTTACCTACCGCCAATGTTGAACCGTGGAAAAATTGTCTTATGCGAAATTGAAACAGCCTCAGATCGACAGGCCTCTTATTATGACGGAAATCACCACGAAACTGAGTTTCATGTAGGAGATAAAGTGATGAAATGTCATTACATCCTATCATCAGGCCTAGAATATTGCGCTATTAAATTAGCTTTCCGCTTTGATGGTCCTCATGTGGTGTTCCGTGTACTTGCTCCCGTTGTTTATGAACTAAACTCCCGTTGTGTATGAGCGAGCCCGCGCAATGCGCGCTTGTGCCATACAGAGACCCCGCTCCAGCCCGAGACGTTTCCGTTTCTTACCGGGGCCGCCCTGTCATCTCTTGTTGGCTGAGGAGGAGTGCATGCGGGCTGCAGTCTGTACTATGGTAGTGCCACCTGTGCTTCCTGCAGTATTAATTTGATAACGTTGTTTCGACAATACCAGAAGATGGCAACTGACCCGGGAGAGCCGACAGGAGCAGTCCAGGGTGACAAGCTGACATCCTTTGATCGCGCGGAGTTCTTGGAGCTACACCCGTCATCGTTAGAGAATCTTGACTCCGACGATCTTACTGAGCTGGAGGAAGATGCAAAGAAGCATGTGACGGCCGAAATCCAGGCGGCCGCATCTAAGACGGTTCAATAATTGTTTATCAACCTTTCAATACATTACATTAGATTACTGTATATAAACCGTAAGTAAGGGAATCAATAAGTTTCATTGTAATGTGATAGTTATACAGGGTGACCCATATTAAATTATCCACTCGAAAAGTATGCATCGTAAGAAAATGTTCTGAACAAAAGTTTTACAGTTTCAAGGTGATAATCTGATACTGTAAAAATCCTCTCCACATTCACACCCTTGGGGTGGGGGCAGGAAGGGGGTAACTCTGAAATTTTAAATACGGCTCCGACTCTTGATTGCAGATTTGGATTCTACTCAAAAAATGAGTAAGTTTTGTTTAAAAATTTTTTTTGGATTTACAATAGATGATGTTGCTAAAGACAAAATTAGTTTTCTTCTCGAGACGTAGATTTCTATTTTGCTGTTTGTGGGAGAGGGATAAAACCGATGATGAGTAGAATAATAATTTGTATAATTAATAATATTTTCGCATAGTCCGCATTTCCTCTTATTATACCCTTTATTTATTTAATTGAATTTGTTTATTTTAAACCTTATTATTAAAATTTCTATAGATTCAAATAACGGTAATTTTATTTTCTGTAAATTTATGAATCATTTTCAATAATTCTAGATTTCAATTTTGTATGTTAATTCGTATTATTCTAGTCTCTGGTTTTATAGTCAGAACAGAAATCAGCAACAGAAATTTTGAATCTGAAGCTTCAGATCCTAGAATACTCAACTTCAATTTATAATAAAGTAAATGTTGCGCCTTATTATTATGAAATCTATAAAACCGATTTTTGCGGATCCTGAATTAAATAATATCCTAACAGTATAGTATTTCTGATTATTTAGTAAAAGCAAATCACTAATTTAGACCGTATTTGTAACAATGTTTAGAAAAACTGTGTTATTATGGTAGTAGTTGTTATATCCTGCATAAAACCATACAATATTGATTTCATATTAATTTACAAGTATTATATAATATAGAATATACATAAAATTAAAAAACTATTTCAATTTAAAAGAAATTCATTATATAATATCAACAAAATAGAACAGGTTAACAATGATTAATAACTATAATAAAACTGAAATAAAAAATAATAAATGCGGGTTACAAAACTTGTTGAAAATGAGCACCGTTCGTTTCAATACAGCATTCCATTCATCGGTGTAAGTTTTGATGCAGCGCATCATAAACGGTGTTAGGGTTTAGTGATGAAACATATTGTGTGATCTGTTGCGTAACATCTTCGAGTGTTGCAAGGCGATTTTTTCCATTATATATTTCACTTTTGGGCCCCTCACCCACAAGAAAAAATCACAAGCTGTTAAATCGGGCGATCTTGCTGCCCAATCGATGTCACTATTAATGGCAATGGTTTCATGAAAAACACTTGTTGCAGAAAATACATTACAGGTACGATTCTGTGTGCTGGTGCACCGTTGTGCTGAAATATCACAGGATATTACTGGTGACATGTTCAATATTTCAGGGGCTACTCTTCTTAGGTGTTCTATATAATTGACACCGTTTGGTCTGTTGCTTATAACGAAGGTCCAATCTATTAAAATAACCGTGTTATAATAATGCGAATTTACTACTTTATCCTTTATTCATGTCACATTGCTTTTAATTATAATTTTTTAAATTCTCCAAACCCGTTAGTTACTTTCGTTGGAAATAAACATTAAATATTATGAATTATTATTGTGGAAAATAGAATTTATATTATCGAAAATTAAAGCTAAATGCAAATCTAAAATGATTAGGAATCTCTCCTCCAGCTCGGTTTGCGAATTCGCGCCAGGTGATTTGCATTTTCATTGTCTTTCGTGCGAAAATGTTATTACTCATACACAATTATGTGTACATTACGTACAATGTCATTTGTCAAAAGTGCAAGTGAAAATACAGATTCACTCAATAGAGAGAAAGAGAAAAAAATAAAACGTATTATTCTTGAAAGAGTTATCCTCATGTAGAAGAAGAAACAATTTTCCCAGCCATCTATTAAAGGAGAAAAACTATATTTTACGAGAATTCGAAAAAAATATTCGCATATAATGTCAGTATAAGAATAGTAACTTACTATTTGATTTTCCAGAAGTCAAATACAGTAATTGGTGGACCATTGAATTTGATTACTTTTGTTTCAATTGGAACAATAAGGTTTTTTGACCGCTTAATAGTGGTTGTTATGTGAAAAAAATCCCCATTTTATCAAAATGACTTTCGTCGGTCCATGCAATTTAACTATAAAAATTTTCGTCACGACGATTTTGTGACAAAGTATATGGCACTGTATGCGTATGATATATATATGTGTGGGAAGGAGTGCGAGGAGATGCGCATAGAACGATATTTGACTAATAGAGAGAGAGAAATCATAAGCCTCTTGCCTCTGTAAATTTTCCCCTTTTCAATAAAAGCAAGCGAATCGCGAGATTCTATGCTTTTTGCAGTTCGCCGTTAATCTTGAGGCCAGCCTGAGCGAGCTAGATCGTCTCAAACATACACACATAAATTCTGACGTCTATACGAAGTCTGCCTCGAGGGTCAGCTGGAGCCCAGGATCCGCCACGCCAGTCATCTGCAAGAAGTTCCGAAGAACGAAATCTCAGGCGTTACACCGGCTTTCACGACAACCTGACGAGGCTCATCATCCACGGACACAGTGCTCTGCCAACAGGAATACTTCTGCTGTCCACCTCGACGGCCCACGATCCGACGACTACTGCAGCCTTGGTCTCATCGTTTCTTTTTTTGTTTATGACTTTCATTTCTTTTTTTTTGAACTTCATTTTTATTTCATTCTGGGTTATGATTTTGATTTCAAATCATCGATTACGAAAATCGTTTGCTTTTTTCAATCCCTCTCTCCATATATCGATTTTTGGATTTTTGATTAAATTATATTTTATTTGGGTAAAGAAGCAGTTAAATATTGATTTATTTTGACCCTAAGTCAAGAAATTATTACAATTTATATCTATCATTTCTTGACAATAATTTAACCGGCGCTGTTCGTCTCTCGTGCGCAAAATCTGCACTCTCGTTAAATGAAACAGATGCATGCCCTCATCTTGTAAAATTCTTTAAACCTTTAAAAATTTATATACATTTGACGATTTCTACAAACACAATATTACGACTTAATGCAAATGAATATAGTAATAACGAATATAGTTATAATTTTAAATTTAATAATGTATAAGAAAGTAAGTTAAATCGATGTACACCAACTAAGAAGTATACTGTAAAAGTATGAAACTGGAATGCTTGCTATCGGTTTATTCTTTGTCTCATAGCTGACGAAGTGTTTACACTCAATAACCAATATTTCATACACTGCTACATTTTTTTCTAACTTTAAGCATGTCCAGTTTTGTGTCTACGAACTATTAATTGTGGACGCCATTAGGTTTGTGCTATCATTTGAATAAACTGTTGCAAAATAGTATAGAATAATTGTCGAACCATACGGTGAACATGCTTTTGGCAAAACTCAGTGTTTTAATTGTTTGAAAATATCTAAAAGTGGTAATTTTGACGTGAGAAACGAAGAGTGTGGGAAACCACTGAAATGCTTTAAAGACAACGACTTACAAATGTTTTTGAATAAGGATAAACTCAGACTCAACAAGAACTCGCGGAACAATAGCAGTATCTCTTCGTCTCAAAGCTATAGGAACGATTCGGAAAATGGGAAAATAGTTTTCATATTAAGTTAATGACAGATAGCAAGAAAATAGAAAAACCTCTTTTCAAATGTTACTCGTCAAATATAAAATGAAAACATTTTTATATCGAATGGTGACAAGTGATCAAAAGTGGATATTTTCTGAATCGTGAGCGTCGTAAATATTGCTTAAACACTGGCAAATCATCAACATCTACTGCAAGACCGAATCGTTTTGGAAAGAAGACAATGTTCTGCGTTTGATAGGAAAGGCTGTTATATACTATAAGCTACTAAAACAAAGAATATACAAACAAATAACATAAAGTCATTTATTTCAAGATGATTTGACAGCTTATTCTCTAGATTAGGCTTCATCTAATTAATACCTGTTTGTATCATTGGGATATGCACTCGCCAAACAACACTTTAAGTCGTATTAAAATGTATGGAAATGGCTCAAGAGCTAGTTCATTTAAAAGGAGGAATTTTTTTTGGCGTATCATTCATAATCTGCCAAATAGGTGTAAAAATGTTCAACTTGTAATGTAGACTATTTTAAAAAAACCATTTTTAATAATTATCAAATAATAGTCGTGTAGTTTTTATGAAACATGCCGGTTATAGACTTTTTTTTCATTTAATATACAAATCTGAAAATAATTTGTATGAAGTTATTGCACAAGAAAAAAAACCATGTATAAAATTTGGGTGTGTATAATGTAATTATGAAATATGAAGAATAAAATTTACGAATTAAAGAGCATAGAATATGATTTAAGGATCTGATAGTTGGTTTATAGAATATATATTGACAATAAAAGATGCAAAGTCTATGAAAATAATTTATTTACTTTCATATGACTAATCTCGAGGATTACCCAATTTGTCGGGTAAACATAGTTAGATTTCTTTTAACCATGTTAGAAATCATATCTTCAAGACCATCGCTCGAAGGTGGTCGATCATTGTCCCTTCGAAGATTCGAGAAACTACGATACTTACTCAAATTGTTAACCTACATATGAAATTTGAATTATATTTTTTATCTTGTCCTATTATTAAATAAAATGATAAAAATTAAAAATATTATATACGATATATAAATAACAATGAAATGAAAACTTTTAACAGTGCATTTTTACTATTTAGATGATAAATAATTTTATTTTTATTAAGAAATTAGAATTATCAGTTACAAACTATTCTTCATAATATTGTAAATTGTACTTAATTAATTAATGTATTAGCACGTGGTGATTCGATGAGAATAGTTTTTCCTTAGAACAGCCATTGTCGTTGTAATATAGCAGTTCACACTTTTTTAACAAAACCTTAAATTTTTTCAATAAATCATTTAAAAATTCGAAAGTTCCATTGTCATATCTGTAGATACCTTCATCCTCATGACAAAGTCACATTACTGACATTTCGTAAAATTAAGGTTATACATAATAGAAGCTCTTTAAAACTGGATAAAAATTTATAGAATTAAATTTTCGTACAAATAAAGCAAGTTTTGAAGCATAATGATAGAACAGTATAAAATTTTGTGGTTTCCAACGTTAAATAATTCTGAAAATCCTTCGAAAATGCTCTGTTTTACTTCAAAGTCAAGGAAAATAGCAAAACAATCAATTTATATACGAAAGAACCACATATATTGTTTTTAAACAAATAAAAAAGCAGAAATAAAGAATATTAAATATTTTTCATATTCTTAGTTGATGTTGATTATGATAGTATTAGAAACTTTGCACACAGTAGCCTGATCTTTTCATTGTAAGTGCGAAATCTTGAAGACTAGACAATGAAAAATCAATAAAAAATGATTCTACATATCCGCTAGGCCTAATAATTAATTGATATATAATAATATATAATTGCAATATAATAATTGATATCTTTATACAATTTTTTAATTATAACTTGTGACATGATTCCATTTACCGCATAGTACTATAAAAATTAATATTGCATAAATATAAATGGTTCTAACAAATAATGAAAAACTTAAAATTTTCTAATTACTACTAAATATTAATGTTTTACAGCAAATTTTATAGGTACAATTGAATAACTAACAAAAAATATGAAAATAAAACATTTAAATTCAGTAATGCGACATTTAGGATCTCTCAGAATTTAATCAGTTCCATCATATACTTAGCGAATCTCTATTATTTATCCTTAGCCTTATGAAAAAAAAAATAATAACAAATTGAAGCAAAACACCGACTAGGCGCTAGCTAACTATACAGAAAGCACGTTATAGAAACGGTTCGGATACCTGCTACGTATTTAACAGATAAACGACACTCAGTTCGATATCCTTATTGAATTTTCTTATTTGTTTATTATTTCATCTTTAACTGACTAACTTTCTAGTTATTTGAAGAACATAAAACACTGAAAACAAATAATATTATTTATTCATTATTAAGGAAGAATGTAGTATCCAAACTGGACAATGGAAATATATTTGAAGGTCATCTGCATAGAGGAGATTTGCAGGATGCTAAAACAAGAGGGAGGTCGTTAATCATGATAGAGAATAATAAGGGCCCAAGAACGGAGCCCTGGGGTACTCCTGCACTAACTGACCTCCATTCAGACACGTCACGTTTGTCATTGATAACCGCTTGTTTCCTTCCCCCAAGATAAGAGCGGAACCAATCTATGACAGATAAATCGCAACTCAGCATTTGAAGTTTAACGAGCAGCATACGATGGTCGACTAAGTCAAACGCCTTTGTGAAATCAAATAATACGAGAATCCTTATATGCCGATTGTCAGCTGAGAGACGAATATCATCCAGAAGTCGCAACAAAACGGATTGGGTAGAGTGGGATTTCCTGAAGCCTGATTGAAATGTGTCATGCAAAGTATATCATGCGAATTAATATACGCAGAAAGTTGATTAAAGACAATTTTTTCTATGACTTTAGATAATGAACATAGAAGAGAGATAGGACGATAGTCAGATAAAGAAACGGGGCTTGGCATTTTATTTACTGGGACAATCAGTGACTTCTTCCAGATGTCTGGAAAACAAGAAGTACTCAGAGAATGATTTACAATTTTAAGGAAAATAGAGCCAATTACAGGAAAAGCCCTCTTTATATAGTCAATCGGGATGTCATCAGGCCCTCTAGCTT
>JABFQD010004927.1:0-11222 GCA_022817045.1 Psix sp. ZL-2020
ATCTTTAAATAAATATTTTAAATAAATATTTGTTTATTTAAACAAAATTTAAAAGAATTTCAAACATCTTTCAAGTAATTTCAAAGAGATTCGAATAATAAATAATCAATTTATTTTCCAAAATCTTTAAAAATGTTGATATTTAACTCTTCAAACAATCAGATAAAAATGTCGCTTTTGGTAGTTTGTAAAAGAGAAATACTGTGGACAATTTGAAATCTTTATTTATATTTTTAGGATCAATAAGATGCTAAGAAACTCGCACTAGTGAAGATGCCGAGACTACGAGCTCTTCGACCAAGACCGAAGCGCGAATCGTCGCCGCAGGAAGTCAAAGAGGAGGAAGAATTATCGGACGATGTAGCGAAACAGTCAGGCTCGGAAGAGCTCGAAGCTGAAGTTGCTGAAAACGAATCAAGCTCGGTTTCTCCTAGCGCGACACGCAAATCAGCAAGCCGCAGTCCGGAAAAAACCGAGGCAGCCGGCAAATCGTATGAATGCAAGGCTTGCAAACCACCTAAGAAGTTTTCGTACTTCAAGTCTTATCTGCAACATACAAAGAATAATCATAAAGACAAAGTAATCAAGGTTGTTTATCAGACTGTTCAATTTGTTACACATAACTGCTCTTAATTAAGTTTTACTGTTGTGTTAATTACATTTTTGGAAATAATTGGATACAATGTTTAAATGTTTAATATTAAGTTGCAATTATGTAAGTTAAAAATATTAACATCTATAAAAGAACAAAGATAAAAGATAAAAGAGTTTTTGCAAACTTTCAATTTTGAAATTTATTTATCAAAAGTTAGAGCTAGAAACCGAAAATGATTATCTTTACCAATAATTAAAATTTATTTAACAGATAATGAATGTAATTAAAAACATTGATTATACATTTTTAAAAAGGTTCATTACATTAAAAGTCTAAAATGTCAATTAAAAATTTGAATTTGAATATAAAATTATTTTTATTTTTCAACAAATATTCTCTTAAGCATATAAATATTGATAAATAATAAATAAATTAGTTGGTTTGAATTAGGTGAAATTAATCTAAATTTGTCAATTTTTAGACAAGGGGTACACTAAAAATTAAAATAGTCAAACAAAAAAACACATCTATTCCAACATAAAATTGAAATTCAGAACTAAAAGTAGCAGATTTATTTTTAGAAAAATAATTTAAAACCATTCCAATGAATAAAATGAAAAATATTTTATACTGGAAAAGAAAATGAAAAAACAAAATAAACCCCTGTAATTTATATTTTCCCGTTTATTATCTTTTCATACACAACAATATGTACATATACCATTTTATTCTTTAAATCTGTAACTCATTTACACACCAAATTTCACGTTTGATTTCAAACTTTCTAGAGCGAAGTAAAGTCGGAAGTCGTTCAGTGCACCATGTGTTCATTTTCATCTTCAAAGCCACAAGAACTAGAATCGCATCAGAAAGTCCACCAGTTAAAGCGTAAATTCTTCCGTTGCGCTAAATGTTCTTACGTAACACACGTCCGCGCAAGATACACAAAACATGTAAAATACCATTCTATGCCAATGATCAAATGTTCTTCTTGTGACTTCAGAACTCCTTACAAGGTTTGTATAAATCGAACACTCAAAATTAGAATAAATCAATTCCTAATATAATTTGAAAAGTGATTTCTCCAATTTGATATTACAAATATTTGATTAACTGATTTTGTATAACAAAGGTGTACATTAAGTATTATTTTTTTAGTGGAATTTAGACAGACACACTAGAAATCATGGCGGTGGGGGTGCGTTTCAATGTCGCGCTTGCGATTTTACTGCAGACATCCGCCAAAGTCTAACAGTTCATGAGACCAACCACCACGAACCACCGGTCGGCCAACCTGCGCGGAAAAATACCTTCCCCTATGAAAGGAAGCCTCGCAACAGTCCCAAAAGACACCACCAAGTAAAACATCTTTATCATAATTTTGTCAGATTTGATTTTGCAGATAACTCGCTAATGAAATCAATGAGATAGACGAAGATGGAATTCGTGTTTTCATAATTGGCAAACAAACAAAAGTTGAGAATACTTAATTAACCTACAGTGAATTGAGTGAATGAATTTTGTAATATGTAAAATGTAGTTTTTTGCGCTTTTCTTTGATTTAACGAGCTTGAGAATATTTTGAAAAGTAAACACAATTTTAAAACGTAGTGTGTTGTTGAAAATTGCAAACATTACATTGCAGAATATTGAATTATATTTTACATGGACTTTTGCAAGAGTATCTATGGAACATGGTCATGTTTAATATTTAACCTAAAAATAAATTTGTTTAAATGGTATGAAGGTTTAATATGTTAGTTATATGAGTGAAAGGAAGATGGGAATAACAATGTTTCTATTAACTGGAAAAAGATAAAATGAAATTAAGTGATACTACTGATAAATAGAGACTGTCTTTTTTCAATTAATTAAAATTGACTTAACCTTACTTTTCTTAATTATTTAACTATTATTAAATATTAATTTAGATCAAATACATTTTGTTTTATTTTATTTTATGGCTTGGATTTGATCAATTTGAATTTTTTTTCGATTTCTTGTCCCACAATTGCTTGATTCAATTACACAAGTTGAAAAATTGATGATTAATTATTTATCAATTGTTACATTAAAATTATGATTCGGTCAACTATAAAAATGTATTTTCAATTTTAGTTAAAAACTTTTTATGACGACATAATAGATATAAACCTAAAAATTTACATAAATAAATTCAAAATTTAATTGTAATATTATATAAATAACACTATTTTTAATATAGTAGTTATCTACTATATAAATAAAAATAAATAATATAAAAATAGCAATAATGATGGTAAAATGTGACAAGGACACGCATAGTGATATTAAAGTATTAATCAGCCTTATAGGCTATCATCGCATAAAATTCATGTGTAAAACAATGAGTGGCTGATTTGTTTACATTTTATAACAACAAGGACAGCAAAAGTACATTGTTGTGATGTAAAGTTTATTCTTGTTATCGCCACATTTGTTATGATTCATTAGCGCCACTGTCTGTGGTGTTATTTTTTTTGTTTTTTGACCAATCTCTTAAAACTAGTCACAGTTCAACTGACACATAAAAATCCCTTTTTTTTTGTATTTTTATATATTATATTACATTTTATGTACGGTTTCATTTCGTCCTATTGAATGTTTATTTAGAATTTCAAAACAAATAAACTACAAGTTTTATTTTTATTCAAAAGTATTAATCAGTAAAATTATGCAATTTATTAAGGTTGGCGCCAGTGACTACCTCGAATCAGCAGCAAAAACCTTGCAGAAAGTTGAGCGGAAAAAGTTGCAACTGTCGGATTCAGAGGGTGCTGATGTAAGCACCTCAGATAGTGTAGGTGTGATGTCTGGTGCCGACTGTATTGCGCTGAAGTGCGAGGAACCAGGATGTCAGTTTATCACCGCGTGGAATTCGGAGATGCAGCGTCACGTGGCGGAGAGTCACACGCGCACGAGCACGCCGAGCAAGTCGAAGAAGCCGTTGCCAATGCTGATCCCGTTGAGTCCAGCAAGTGGCGGCCAAAATTCGAGCCAGGTACAGGACAAATCGACGACCTTGCTCAAAGTACCCAAAGTTCGTGTCAGACCAGAGCTCGCGCAGATCGCCCGGGATAGCGATATGGCCAAGTTGTATGCCAACAAAAAGGTTCATCTGACTCAGACTTGTTCGCTTCAGCCTTGCCATCACTTTCATGGCTTGATCAATCATATTTGGGAAAAAAGCCTATCGCTATGATCAATGTCGAATTCCATTATGTTGTAAAATCTGAACTTTTGTTATATTACTAATGACATTTATTTAGTTTTTTAATGAAAATCATTTAGAACTTTTACTTTTGCAAAATATATTTTATAATTAAGAATATCATTTGTATACTGTTTTATAAATTAAATGTTGTTTTCAGATTAAACGTAGAATGTTATAATTTATAATTTTTTGTGTTGAGATAGTTTTTACTTTCAAAAACAAAATGGAAATCGACTGCTTGTTTACTTTATTTTTCTGGGTTGGAAAATACTATGGGTGTCAAACAAACGCTAGAGCAACTGTCACTATCATCACCAAGAACCTTGTTAATCCTACCATTTGCTTTAATTACTCAAATATCATTCATAGAAATAAAACTTACACATTTATAATAGAAAATTTAATAAATATGAAATTTGATTTCATATTTTCACTTAGTTTCACACGCCTCTTCACGCAATTATCACATTTCAATAAACAAGAGTAGATATAAAATGAAGCAGCAATTAAAAATAATGAATTTCAGTCGCCAGATTTGAAACGTGACTTGGAGTTTGAGAAGAAAAATGCATCGTTCTTCGATAAGCTGAAAGAACGTCTGATATCGAGTTCGATGATCAACGCGACGGTGCCGGAGGTTGCAATTAATGGAACCAACGAGCTCAAGTGCTGGTGCACCTTTGAGGCTGCAGACGCGGAAGAACTAGCATCACACAAGCAAACCCACCATGCAGCTCTCAGTGTCTCCATGGGAGTTGCTCGTTGTCAAAAGTGTCGTCGAACTTTCAAAAACTCATCCGAGCTGCAGGCGCATGCGCGACTCTGTAGCGAAGACGCTGATGGCGGCGCCACTATCGCCTCTTTCAGAGGCGAATACACGTTTCCGAGTCAAAAAGAGTGGGATAAAGGGAACAGTTCAGTTTCGGTAAGGATTTTGAAAGCCAACAATTGAGATTGAAATGTGATACTGAAAGATATTTGAAATGAAAATAATTCTTCTTTCCTCTTCTTTTTCTTCTTCTTTTCTTCTAAAATCTATTTCACAAGTTGTTTTAAAAGTTGAATTGATTTTTTTAAGACAACTTGAATACACAATAATGAAAATGGAAAAAAGGAAAGATGATGAAATTAACCGACTACATGTATCGCCTGCGCGTGATTGAAAGAGTGAGAGAAAGTGAGAAAAAGTGAGAAAGAGAGAGAGGGAGAAAAGAATGATTAGTGTATATAAATTGTCATAGGTCGAGGCCGGGACCCCGAACTTGAACGTGCGTCGCGTGTTCAAGTGTCCAAACTGTCCGTTCTGGGCGTCGACGGCGAGTCGCTTTCACGTACATATAGTCGGTCATTTGAACAGGAAGCCGTTCGAGTGTTCGCTCTGCGCCTACAGATCGAATTGGCGCTGGGACATAACTAAGCATATCAAACTCAAAGCGGCGAGAGATCCCGCGCACACTAGCGCGCGGGTACTTATGACCGACGAGACTGGCCGCCGTAATTACTCCAAGTACAACAAGTACCTTGCTCAGGTCAGGCCAACCGCGGATCATCATTCACCAGTAGTTTTTTGTACTCTTTCCTCACTGGCGACTTATGTTGTTTTTCCTATATTGTTTCTCTATAATCTGACAAATATTCTCAAACCTGCAAAAAAGATTCAACTGATTAATCTAATAGTATATTATGCAGTAAGGGAGGTAATTTGCAGATTACAACGAGTGTGAAGTTAGTAACACGAGCGACGCTCCCATATTGCATACGATACTTTATGTAACGATTGCACTATAAAGACTGTTTTATCATTCCTTTTGACGAGAAGTGAGTTACTTTTTATACGCCAATAAATATAAAATATCGCTTTACCTCTAGAGGGATTACTTCTGCTGCGTCATTATTTTAGCTCCCTCGGGAGGTAAAGTAATCTTTATATTTACAAGAATATAAAGTGTTACCTCTCGCTAAACAGATTAATGAAGCAACTTTTATGGTACATATTTAAAATTAAAAGTTGAGTCGAATACATAAAATTAACCCTTTAATGTATACAGGGGTCTAAGGGACCCCAGAAGATGTGAAAATGGGATGTTCCAATTTAAGACAAAGAATTTCATACCTACTTTAAAGGGTTAAATTAAAAATGACTAAATATATAGTAAAAATAAATTGTCGTCATTTCCATGTGTGTTACCCCTTTCCCACACCCACTATACAGTCTCACATTTAGCTTTCAGTTACGCGCCTCATTTGTTAGTTTGAAGTCCGTTTGACGTGCATTTGTCGATCGTTCAAGCTAGGTACCTTTGCTCTCATTTCTGACTTTTGGATTTCTTTTCTAACAGATGGAAAACCAGTCGAACGAAGATCATGGTTTAGAAAACCAACGCACAGTCAGTCAGAGAGAGCCGGCGAAGGATAGTTCCCTCGAGGTAGTAGCACTGCCGTCGTTTAATGCGAGCCGACCTTTGCCCCCGCTAAAGGTTGCCATCAGTCAGGGAAAATCTTTGCTTAAAAACAAACCAGGAAGACAAGGCGCTGCTAATCAGGGCACTGAGGACACGAAACGAAGGCTGTGGAAATGCAAAAGATGTAACTTCCGCGATCCTAATAAAGACGTTGTGGTGCAACATGTTAAAATGCACTATGAAGCGATGAGCACTGTAACAATCGAGAAGGTGGATAAATAACTTCATACGTATATGAATTGTTATTCATTTTTCTTTATTTATACAGTATATGTTTTGTTGATATATTGTTTTTGCTCATACATTCTTTTTCTTTATATGTTAGAGATATACAAATTTAATATTTTAAATGTAATTTGCCAGTTTTAGTATTGTAAAAATATGTATAAAATATATTTAAATTTGTTGTTTAGGAATCGTTTTCTTGCTCCGACTGTCCATATACTGCAACTGATGCAACAAATTTAGCGCTTCATCGGGTTCACCATCGACCCAATTTGGAAGCTATTTTCAAGTGTTATTTGTGTCCTTACTACGTCAGCACTAAAGCGTAAGTTTATTATGAACTTTGAAACGTTTATGTATAATGAAATAACTCCTATCTGTAGTTTACGGTTATAACAGGTAAAAGATCACATTTAAAAAATGAGTTAATGTAATAATAATGTTTCATTAAAATTTTATAACATTTTCTCAAACTAAAATCTATATAACATGTATTATATATCTTTTTCTTATAATATATATGTCTTTAAATGCATATTCATGATGCTTCAATTTCAAATTTAGAAAAATGTAATTATTGTTTAAAACCACACATATAATTTTTAAAAATTATAAAAAAAATATACCTTTGCTTACACCAACTTTATTTCTTTGCACACATTTTGTGCAAAGAAAATTTTGTTCGATCATAAACTAATTTGTTCTTTTTTTATAGAGAATTATTGGAACACGCTCGACTTCATGGTGAAGAATTAGCAGTTGTTCATCAAAAGAATATTGATTTTGAAGTTATACCTTCAAACAATAAATCATCAAGGCAAAGTCCAATGAACAAAACGAGTAAATTTCATTTAATTTTCATTAAAACATGGAAATACATTGTCTATTACCGCATATTATTATAAAAAAGAATTGCAATGTAGAACAAATTTTTACTGTAAAATTGTATAGCAAAATACTGAAATACTTGATTCATAAAAATAAAATAATTTTAATATCTATGAAAATAGATAAATTAACAATTCAATATTTGATGCAGGCGTTAAAGTAGACGAAGGTATAAGTCTTACAGAGGCAAGTTCACCGACGCATTCGGCGAGTTCAAGTTCGAGTTTGGTGCGTGGCGGAGGGGAGGCGCCACCGTTCTTGTTGGACACAAGGGCGCTGCCGGAAGCGCCACTCGTGTGGGTGTCCCGGGCGAACGGAACGCTTACCAAGATGCTCAAATGTCGACACTGTCCGTACGTATCGGGGCGGCGCGCGGAAGTGGTCGAGCACGAGGCGATGCACACGACGACCCAGGGCGAGGGTCCGGCAATCGCGTGTGCCCACTGCAGCTTCGTGTGCTCGTGGCGCGAGGTGATGGACGCGCACGCGGAGATGCACGCGGGCGCCCTCGGCACCGTGCACTGCCTCGTGGACGAGACGCGCGCGGATGCGCAGCAGGTCGCGGACCTCGCGGCGCTGCTGGGCCTGTCGCGCACGCCGCCTCTCGGTCCGGAACCCGACCTCACCGACCCGAGGCTCGTGCATTGCTGCGCCAAGTGTCCCGCGCGTTTCCTCTGCGAGAAAGAGCTTCGCATTCACCTTAGGTACCATGCTACGGAGCTCGCTTATGCTTGCCAGTGGTGTTCCTACGCTGCGCGCCAGCCTGCCCATCTGCTCGCACATCACAAAGCGCACTCGCCAGAATATCAGGTATATAATATTTTCATTTTAGTCGAATTTCAGCTTTTCATGCTAAATAAATTTGGCAGAAGTTTGGAATGTAAAATAGTACGCTACTGTATTACATTTTATATATGTGAATATTTACATTAACAAATTTGCGAATGTAGAAGTATCATAATTTGAACTGTTACAGGATAGAACGAAGTACTTATTATCAGTCTACGGCTTCTCGCAGCGTCATCCACCACCCGCTACTGCATGCATGGATACAAATTCTCAGCAGACCGATGAAAGTGGTAGTGTTATAAATAATGTGGTCTGGGTAGTGGTAGAAAGCTTATCAGCTACTACGCCTTCCACTACTATAACTCCGTCAGATTCAGCGAGTTCAAAGACCAGTAGCCAGGTATTTACCTGTACCAAATGTCCTGCGAGATACTTCAAACTTGATGCTTTGGAATACCACATGACTTTGCACGGCTCCAATAACAGGTATATAAAGGAATAAAAATAAACTTTGTGCTATCATCTTTCAACTATCTTTTCCATGTATTAAAAATTTTGTGCACGACATAACATAGAGTTAACACTTTTGTAGAGTATAACATACTCTACAAAAGTGTGTACAATATTCGGTATACTTCTAGTATAATTTATTGTCTTATAAAATAATTTAAAACATTTTATTTGACATTGTTGATATTTATATCAATTATTCTCATTTAGATTCAAATGTCATGAATGTGACTACTCTTCAAAAACCGCACAGAATCTGGATAAACATAAAGTGGTACATCGACGTCAGGTAGAGGTGGAGACCGTGCCATCAGCGTCATCTGGTAGCTCTTCGCTGAACCCAGCAGCTCGGCTAACCCAGCTTACACCGGACCCGGATTTTGGGATGTATATGTACGGCAATCCTGATTTCGTATACCCAGGTTACTTGCGCAACGGTCGACTCAAAGAGAAACGTTACAAGTGCCACAAGTGTCCCTCAGCGTTTGAAAAGCGCGAACAATATCGAGTTCATCTGACGCTTCACGGTGCCAAACAACGCTACCGTTGCGACCTCTGCGACTACTCAGTGAAATATTATGCAAATTATGTTCAGCATGTAAAAAAACACGAAGCCAATGCTCAAGCGCTTGCGCAGTACCAGCTCAATGAGGGTACCACTATTACGCAGGCGCGTTCAGCCAAATCTTTACGTAAAGCGATGCTAGCTCCCCCGTGCTTGGATGCGCTTGCGCAAAGTACTCAAGATCGTCAGACGGCACTGCTAATGCGCAAACGCAGACTTGAAGAACCAGAAGGCATGCGCTGCACAGCCTGTCCGTTTACTGCGCAGGATCGCGAGAGTCTCGATGCACATAAGCGACGCCATGGTATTGAACGGCTTACCCCCTCTTGTCCTCATTGCGACTACATCCCTAAGAAGGAAGAAAATGTCGCGGAGCACATCAAACTGCATTTCACAAGGCTTTACAAGCCTGAATCTTATGTTATAGTCGAACTGCTAAGCTTGAAGATGCGCAGGTTTGATGAAAAGTTGGAGGAAGAGGAGGAAGTGCTGTTTGAAGAAAGATCCGATGGAAGTTTTCATCCGGCAATGGAAATGAATTTCGGCGCGTCGCCACCGGTTAAAGAAAAACTCATCGTTGATCCGAACACTGGCGAAACCAAACAGCGCATGCTCGCTTGAGAGTAATCGTATCGATGATTGGCTACTCTTGTATCGATTTGATGATTTGAGATGTAGAAATCAGTTGACGAAAAAGATTTTGTTTGGTTTTAGTATTATTTTATAAAACGAATTCTCAATTCCAAGATTTTATGAAGAGAGATTTCTAAGCCTGATTGTTTCTATTGTGGATTCAAATGTATCTAAAATGTACATTATAGTTTGACTGAATATTATTAATGTTGACATTATTGCATTAAAATAAATGTAATTGTGTCAGAATAACCTGATTTTGAAATAGTACTTAAACCATTTGCAATTCTTTATCGTCAATCGCTTTTCACATGCTTGATAATTCGTATTAGGTGAAGATTTGTATATGCAAGTTATGTAAAGATAATCGAATCCCATTTTTATTGTATATATTACCTTACGAGTGTGTCTGATCTCAGCCAATGAAAATGCCGCCAACTGTTGCTCTCGCTAAGTGCAATTTTTTATTCCCGCGAACTCAAGTTTGATTAATTTGATACAAGATTTCATTCCAGTTTTCAATTTTTTTGTATGTGATTATGACATGTTCAAATAAGCATTCAATGAATTTCATTAATGTTAACGGTGATTCGATTTGAAAGAAATCTTTTTAGTTGTTTTATTTATTCTATGTAAACCGAGAAAGCAAATATTAATATATTAGATGGATATTAAATGCGCGTAAGAGCCACTTAGATTTTTATCGGCCAACTTCTGCTGACAGGTTATAGATTTTTGTTTTTATTTTTTATTTTTATTGCGTTGTTAGAAAATTGTGTCATTCTTTTTTTACCTACGATTTGGTCTTTAACTGAATTTTTGGCTTTTCGCGTTTGTGGTTCCGCATTTCTGGTCGTAAATCTGATGATTTACATAGTTCTGTATGAAATAATGAAATTAAAGAGATGAGTAATTATATAATGAGTTGTGTTGTTATATTCTTCGTCCTTATTTGAATAATATGTTTTAATAAATGTTTAAAATGGCATAAATTTAAATAAAGATTATTAAATTTGCAACATCATCAAAAATATACCTTATCAAGATTATTCTTAATTTTACGAAGAATAAAATGCATTTTATTTTTATACTCTTTCTTCATTACGATCCGTATAAAAGCTAAAGTGTGGCACAACTTTGGTCTTCTTTGAAAGTCAAGTGTGTTATAAACTATAGAAAAGTAAACATTAAACATAGACAAAATTTTCACAAAAAGACATTTTCTGGCTTTTAATTATTAAATTTAGTATCGACATTTCCCAAAAGTATAAATATTTTTTTACGGGTTTATATTTATTTTTATAGTATCTTAGATAACTATAT
>JABFQD010004928.1:0-11222 GCA_022817045.1 Psix sp. ZL-2020
AGATAATACGATACAATAAAATAAGAAGTAGATCAAATGTAAGACGATATATGTATCTTGATTACTATCGTTTACTTGAATTTCATTTCAGTTAATTATTAGTATTATTTACATTAAGTTTAAATTTTTTAAATCTTATGTATTACAATTAAATAATAAAATAATATAATCTCTGAATGCTTACACAAAATATGTTAAGAACATAGATTTGTGATAAGTCATCACGATCTGCAGCCTAAGTACTTACAAGCTTGTAAAACTAAGGATAGACGTAGTCTATCCTTAGTTTCACAAGCTATCTATCCTTCTATCTATCCTTAGTCTCCTTATCGTATCATATTTTATTTAAATATAGTCTTTATATAAATTTTAGATGTGATTCATCGTGCGTTACGTTTTTATAGACTACGGTTCTTAAAAATGTCAGTCGTTTACGACATTCACGCGTGTGCATGCATAATTTACTAAATTTTGCAATACCACATTACACCTCTTTAAAGCGTCTGATCGGTTACAAATTTATGGTCGATGTGCAGACTGCTAACGAAAATCCACTTCTTCGCAAATTAAAATTTATGTTAAAAACCAAAAGTTTGCGCGATTTGGCACTGTACGACAGGAGAGGTTATTTTAATTCTGTTGCGATAAGTGAAATCGTATCCATGACATTTATCGTAAATTATTCTCAAATTATAACTCTGACGATTTTATCGGTATGATTTGTGAGAGTAACCAGTCTATCAACCTGAAGTCACTTTTTACAATCATCTACAACGTTGTTAGACGTCTCACAGATGGGCGTCGGAAAATACCCGGTATCGACAATACACGAAAACAGTCGATTCTGACCATTGCTAACGATGATGTTTTATGTCTCCCACGAGCACTAGTTGCCAGTCGAGCGTATGTTTTGAGAGAACAGAACGGAGAACTTGGAACATATCTGGCAAAAAATGAGGCACGCGAGGGAGAAATTTCGAAAAAAGAGTGCCTTGAACTCGTAAAAAACACAAAGTTGAGCAATCTGTCGGAAGGTTGTGGATTTAATGGTAAACCGTGATAAATCTCGACGCTTTGGAAGTTTAATTTCCAAAGCGTGTGAAGTAAAGGTGTGTAAAGTAAAAGGTCTAAGAATTACATATGAAAACAGTGCATTAATAAACTACGACACCGTTAGAGGTTTCGCCTGTGGAGAGTAAGAAGATCCTATCACTTTTCAATTTGATTCGATCCTGTTTTAGTGAAACAAGTTATTATACGTTACCGTTTGGATTTAAATAATTAGATTGAATTTCTTTTTTACAGCGTGCGCTACCATCGTTGACGCTTTTATGTTGGGTAAGTCTTCTAAACAATCCGCAACGGCTTTTCAAAGCGTTTGACGAAAACAGGAATATGTTACTACGGCTAGCGGCTTCGAAAAACAGACAAGTTTATTTGCGAGATGAACACTGTCACAATCAATTGCATTTTGTATCTGATAAAATTAATTCTGTGATCAGGAGACTGGAAAAACGTGAAGATATGTACGATTTCACTCTTCAATCAAAGATCTGAATAAGATACATTTTAATTATTTAATTATTTAATTTGATAATATATATTAGTTAATCTATAGCTTATTATGATTGTTTTATTCAGAAATCGCTTTTAAAAAAATAAAAGATAATTTACATACAAACCAGCGTATCTTTTATTTCTTATAAACCTTATTTCCAAATCTAAAACGTCGACTGATTTAATGTTCATTATAAATTGGTGAGGATTAAATAATGCTTGGAAGATATTTAGTCGTTGACATGTATATGTTTCCACTTGTTCAAGAAAAAAATATGCAACATAGATATGTTAACATCTAAAAACAATGATACTTTTTATAGCAGTAGCAAGACAAACGCCGTAGAGGGGTTGTTCAAAGTAAGTTGGTCTTTTCTGTAACGTTTGGGCTTGAATACGTTGTCTATTTGAGTGTATAAAAGCGTCAATAATATAGATGTGAGTAACTAGATCTTTTATTACACACAACCGATTATTCTATAGCAAATATTCTCTAACTGATATTTCCTGCGGTGTTGTCTAGGATTTGCCTCCGGCCGCATCTATTATAAATTTTACGGAAGAGATGCTTCATGTAATGTCACGATCCTACCTACTTTTTATACAAACGAAGTTATGTTTAATCTGTTTTTTCATGAATTTCATATTTATATAAAAAGTGAAAAAAATTTAGTTAGAATTAAATAATTCAGTACGAGTTTAAACTTGTGTTCTATTAATAAATATTATTGCAAAAAAACAGAAATATATTAATTATTTATTCGTAAACAAATCGTGGTCTAAAATTATTCCAGAACTAACCACAGTTGCTACAGATTCTCGCCAGATGTCATCGTCGCTCATGAGTATTTAATAAAATAAGTTCATCGCTCAATATGTCAACATTTTAATGTCAATCGTTGTGGAGTTAAGATGCTCAAAGAAAGAAAAGAGCGGACAGTTTCGCGGTTAACGAGGTTGTTTCGTGTTGTGGGAATAACAAAAATTTCGCCTGCACTGATTCGCGTTCGTGCTCTGATGAAACTTACAAAAGTTTATGGTTGGAATCTTTATCACCGTCTCCAGCATCATCTTGGAAATCTATGAATAGTGGGACCTCGTCTCGGCGGGGAAGCGAGAAATACGCAACTTACAGCTCGGAGTATGGTAAAAAATAAGTGATGAGTTTATTATTTCAACATCCATTCACTTGCGTGATTTGTGGATCTACCGGCTCTGGGATAACTTTTTCGTACAAAATTTTCTGAAATATTTGCCCTACGTTTGTGATGACCGTGTTATCTTAGTGAGTGGCAAACCGCATATATGAGGCTGGGTAAAGATATCGAGTTCAAGGAAGGACTTCCTAAGACCTCCTTTCTAGAAATTATACTAAAAACGTTAGTGTAATTTATATAATACAGAACCTTTTTCATCAGGGTAGTGGTCACAGACACATATCCTTGAATACAAACTACAACATTTTCTTCAAAAACTCTCGAGACAGAGCGCAGATCCAGCATCTGGCACATCAAGTCTACCTGGAGAATCCTACATTTTTGCAAGAGATTTATTTTGACGCTACGATAAAACCACACGGTTATCTTTTGTTGAACTTAAAACAATCGACTGCAGAGAAGTAAGATTTCGAACCTGTATTTTCCCCTCTGACAAATATCATTTTGTTTATGTACCTCGAAAAGAAATGAAGAGTAACAAGTATACTGGAAATGTCTCAGTCTTTCAAATATAATGAAAGGGCATACATCTTTAAATTCGCGAGGCTTTACCATCTTGCAGGCATTCGCGCGTATGACTATTAAATAATGTAATGCCGTCCTCAGTAAAGCTCATAACAAATGGATAAAGTTTATATGTAAATGTGCTTCGAACGTTTTGAAAGGAAACTTCCCAATCGGGAAGGAGCAGAAGTTAAAATTACCTAAACTCTGTGGTACGTGGAGAGCAAAGAAATAATTAGTTATACAGCACGCGGGATGTCTGGTACCTGTTGTATTTGTCCTGAGTGATGTGTTTACTACGACGATTCCGATACGCTGATCATATAGTAATAAGATAATGGAACACGCGCGGCAACTTGTGCTCCTAGTGTGAGAGTGTAGATAAACTAGGGGAGTTTCGCAGAAAAGAATTAGGTACCGTACCGACCCCTGGCAATGAATCAACGCGTCTTGATACCGAAATGAGTAAGGTTTTTAATTCAGACGACGAGAATGACAACGACGTTGTTGACAAATAGAATAAATTTGAACAAATCCTATAACGATTTGTACGCACGGCTGAACAAGCTAGAGAAGAGGCTCAAAGGACGCATAGGCAGGAAGAATCTTCGTGGCTTGAGCAGAAAGAAACGTACAACAAGTATAAACAGTCTTTGAAAAAAAAATTTATAGACCCTATGCTATCAAGAATATCGTTGATTTTTGGGAGTGCGATCTTGTCAATTTAAAATTTATTAAAACGTACAATGACGGCTTCTGATATTTACTAACGGTTATCGATGTTTTCAGTAATCACCCATTGGGTAGAACCTGTCAAAACTAAGAACGGTCAAGATATTATTAGGGCGTTTCGGAATATTTTTAAAAGAAGCTTTCCAACGTTACATGTTTGTCTACAGTCTAATAAAGGTAAAGAATTAATGAATGCTCCGTTTTGTGAATTCCTGAAAAAAATCTGTCATTCCTCGAGGAGCTCGAAGCCCTGAGATAAAAGCAGCCGTTGTCGAAAGATTCAATCGAACGTTAAAAGAACGTATGTGGTGTTACTTTACACATTCTCAAGCTAAGAAGTATATCGATGTTTTACCAAATCGTGTTAAATCTTACAACTATTCATATCATACCACAATTAAAACTATACCTAATACAGTGACTATAGGAAATCCGTTAAACGTCTCCATTCGCGCGTAAAACGTCGTCCGAGAAATACCGCTGGAAAGGCCGGAGGAAAGAAGAAGACTATTTAAAAGAAGACTGTTCATAATCGGAAAAAAATAGAAGAGTTTCGAAAAAAAGACACCTGAAGACATCTTTACCCTCTAGAAAATGGCGCTTCTTCGTAATCATTCCTGTGAGTCTATGAAATCGGAGCTCGATCTGTTTACAGCTCCCCCGACGCAGACGATTATCGAAAAAGGTATGTGGGTGCATTAAAAGCCAATATCAAGTCTAAACGATGAAGCGCCACTCGAGTTTGTCATTCCTGGGCATCTACCGGTCGTTTCCCCCGCGTCCTCGCATACCCTTGCTATAGTATAGGAGGCGGGTACTCTGTAGTACCACCCCCCCCCACACTACTATTATAATTGTGTTTTATCCCATCATATATTATTTATATAATTATTGATAACTAGAATGAATTTTGTTCTTTTGTTTTACTCTATACGATATTAGTATAGTTATTGCATTTATAAAAATATTATAACACAAAGCAAGCATTTTTTCAAATGATATTTGTTCTAAGGGGACTTTTATTGCCTTGTGGATTAACCTAAAATAGAATATACGAAAGATATGACGAATCACATTCAACAATACAAGATTCTTACCCCAAACTCACCTCCATCGCAAGTATCGTACGAAATAGATATACACTTTTCAAGGATTCTTTATGATTTTGTAAATGTAGATTCTACAGCAAAAAGTAATATCAATTATTATAAATCAAGACAAAATCGGTCTCAAAATTAGAAACACATTCATTTTTCAGATTTCCATCATAAATTTGAAAGGCACAAGTATTATTAAAATAAGTTTTAACACTAATTGTTAATTTCATGGTTTAATAGTTTGTTTAACACCGATCTTTCACGTGACAAGCGAGGATACTTATTTATTTTATTTTTCCAACGATTTTTACTTTAGCAAAAAAATTTCCAAAGTTGGCTTACAAAGGGGAACTCTATTAACATAGTTATTAATAAAAACGATACCGTTGACGTAGAACACGCACTTGCAGTCAACAATGGTGAAAAAAATTCATAATTTTATAACGCAAATTTTGATACAATATATGTGTAATAATACCTTAACACGAACTTATTTACTAAGCCTATAGAAAATGTTGTATTTACAGAAAATAGACGTACATGTAATCCCAAATTTAAAAAATATAAATTATTTCATAAAATATTATACAAAACGAAACGCAAAAGAGAGGGAACATAGATATAGGGAGGAAGAACAAAAAATGTAAACTACCGTCGTATGGTTTAAATCTCTAAAGTTCAACCTTATTTTCGTAATCGGATCTCAACCACCAGTATCTTTTGGCAAGCTTTTCAAAATCCACCTTTTTATAGCTGTCTGGCATGACCAACAAATGACGAAAGACGCTAATCAGTTTGGAATCTGATAACTTACTAATGTCAATCGGTTTCTCAATAAAAGCATGTCTATAGATAGGTACAAAATCTAAATATATAGGTATGGATATAAATCCAATTTTGTCTAAAAACGGAAATGCTTCCAGAGAAACGAAACCTGATGCGACTATCGATATATAATTAACATAAATTTACTTTATATTTCGAATATAATTATTGTTAACCTTTTTCATTGCCATTATATAATCTCTGATTAGTTTAAGACAAAAATTATCGACTCTCGGAATCTTAGCTTCATTGTATATGTAATTAATAGAATAAAATTTCGAAAATTCGGACTATGGAGTTTTGTATTTACCCTGACATGTACGCAAACAAGCTCTTTTAAAAGATCGTTATTTTTCCATATATGAAAGGTTACCAAATGCTAAACGCGTATAATAAAATTGGCCGCATAAGTAGCATATAACACATGATTTTCACCTAAGGGTCTAGATGCTTGAAATAAAACAAACATGAAGCGTTAAAGAAGGCTTTTCGTGCTTTTTTTACAATAATCTTAAAATTTCGATTGTATTTAAGTTTAAAATCTAGATTTATACCAAGATATGTATCTATTTATTTAAGAGGTGTGAGTTGATTTGTGTTATTGTCTTTACTTTCGTATTTGGTCTAAACTGGATCGTCTCGCAGTTGTCGCTTCGTCGTATAGTATTTAGCAACGTATTGAATTCCTTTTACTCTACTGAAATCGCCATTCTTAATATCGAACAATTCCTATACGTCACTAGCGTAAATATTAAGTAGGAGTGCAGTACCCTGCTGCCAGTTGTTCTCTAGGACATGAATTGTGGAAGATTCTCGCTCGCCATCGCTAACAATAGTACTTTTATCATGCAACATGACCCATAACAATCTCGTCAATTCAGGAGATCACTGTTTTTGTATCAGCTTAAAAAATAGCCTATCTAACCAGACGGTGTCGAATGCTTGTTCTACATCAATCAGACATGTACCAGTAAATTGGGACTTTATTATGACCTGAGGATTTTTTATTATTCAATTCTTTAATTGACGTGCTGATCTCAAACCTACCACAGAAGAAATATTTATGGTCATTGCAAGATGGAGCGCCTGCTGCATTATTTTTACATATATTACTCGAAGTCCCTTTAAGTTCTATGTCTCTTATTTTTTTAATATATTTATTATATTATTTACTATGTCCATCCAAGGGCCCTCAACAGTATAGTTAGAACGTTCATTTCCTTCAGCGAAATAAGCTCCGAGTATCTCCAGTTTTTCAGTTAGATCTGCAATAATATTGCAGAAAGATGTCTTGGGCATTTTTCTGTACATTGATCAAATCTACCCTACTTTATATCAGTAGGTCGACCTGATTCTGCTCGAATTTCAGATGGTTAATCGAGGAAAAACCTCTATGGAGAAAAATTAAATTTAGTTCCAGGAAGAGATCATCATCGCTCAAGATTTTTTTAATTTTACTTCTTCAAAATGAAGTGACGGCTCTTGAAAATTCAGATTAGATTAGAGCACTGATAATTTTAATAAAAAATTTAAGAGAGATTATTCCAGGTTATCACAATTTATGGTTTATTTTAATCAATTTATAAAATGTATTTAATCAACGACTTTTTCATTTATATAGTTTTTTTTAATTCATGTGTCGCATATTTCCCTGTATTATCAAAACTTTTATACTTCGAAACAGTATTAACTATTGCGTCCTGAATTATTTTATCAATTTTTTTTATAATCATATATCTTTTTATTCTTCAGATATCTGTTTTATAGAATCTGTCCAAAGTTAGACTCGAAAAAGTTCTCAAATTCATCACAATTGATTTTTTTAAAATTGTAAATTGGTCAATTCTCGTTCACTTCAATTGAGAGGTCGGTTAAATCAAACTGCACAGATATCAATAGACCAAAGTGGTCGCTGTCATATGTAATAGAAGGAATATTGTTAGGGCATAAGCTAGTCAATTTAATTTTGCTATTCCATTAAGACTGCCCTAATGGAATGGTGGGAGTGTCTAAATCAAATAATGAAAAACAGTATGTGATCATGTTGCTTTCTAGCCAATTATGTAAATAAATATCTCTGGGATTATTGTCATTACTTCCCAAGGAAGTATGCTTCGAGTTGAGATCTCCAGCCAAAATAAAAATATTAGAGGGCTCCTCCAGTCTTAAGTCTCGAAAAAGTAGATCCATATCTAAGACAAGATGGATTATTTTATTGCCAGCGGCATGAGCACAAATAATATATATCTAATGATGATTGTTTCACTTTAGTTTAATTATTATGTTTTCCATGATTTATAATTGGTTTTTATTTTTTATATCAATGTTTATAAATCTGATATTTTTTTAATTAAGATTGCCATACCGCAACTTTGTCTCGAGCTGTATCTATCACTTCGGATAATACACTTTTCAAAGCTTAGTTTGTGTTTATTATTCAGTTTGGTTTCACTCAACAAAACTAAATTTAGATTATATTGAGCTAGCAGTTTTAAGAGACTTAATTATTAATTATTATTATCCGTCATAATGGAAAATGTGATTGTATATAAATATTTTTTTATCTGAGTTTTGCTTTATTTCGTTGAGGTAAGTGTTAATAATTGTGCTGATTTTAATTGAGTGGTTACCTATCAAATTTTCCCAGGCTAGACCATGAGAGAGTACGTACGAATACATCTACACAAAAAAAGTAATAATTGAACAGTAATTGAATTACTGGTAATGGTGCATGTTTATGGGCGGGTTATTACAAAACTACCAATATCTTTTGTTGTTTGTGTTTTTGATTATGTACGTGTCTTATATGTCTCGAGGTAGTAACACTGTGCAGTGTCTCGTCTTCTGGGTTGATATTATCAGGGTTGTAAAGACATTTTTCGTTTTAAACTTCTTTATATATGTAGTATATAATTGGAACGTGTCTGATGATTTGGATATAGCTATGTTTGTGAAGAAAGATAAAGGCTTCAGGTTGATCATGTCCTAGTGCCAGGGCAGAGCGTATGTAATCATCCTCATAAGTAAATAAGGACTTAATAAAAAAATTGGAGATGTCTGGGGAGGTTTGCATTTGTATTTAAATAACTGATGGAATAGAATTTTTCGTAGTCTGAAGAAGGGGTTCTATACTTGCCTAATCATGTTCGGGATCAATTTCGCACAAAATATCTATTTTTGTCTATCAAAGAAGTGCTTATGTTACACCAAATTGGGCATGCGCAAACGAGGATTGGTCTGATAAGAAGTAAATAGCAGCCAATTTTTATATCGGAATTGAGACAGCTTGAAACAAACTATTGTGAGCATAAAAAACATGTTTCGCTTTTAAAATGGCAACGTTTCACACTTGTCGATGTTCACTTTTAAACGCTATGTGTTTAAGTAATTAATTATAATGTTAAACTTAGAATATAAGGTGTTTCGTACGATTTCAAGCTGTTGATTTTTCATGTATATGATTATATTGTCGCTAGGAGTCGTAAGAAACTGAATGGAAATGATCAATGATACTTACAATGAGCGTATATTTGCTTAAGCCGGATTTTTTAAGCGACAATGAGCTAGGCGGGATGTATTTATTGAGCGATTTGATTACGTCTTTAACATGTGAGTCAAATAGAAATATATGTGGTGCGCGTGTTTTATTCTTCGTAGAGTTAGCTGCATTAGAAAGAAGTACTTGGCCTTGGTGTCCTTTTAGAGATAGCGATGACTGGTGTGAGTTTGGCTGAAGGGATGATTTCCTACTATAGAGACAGTCGGCTAGCGATTGTCAGTATGTGTAGCAGTCGGTATATTAGGATTTTGTGGCATTTGCTGAATAGGCTAGAATTGCACGTGGTGGTTTTAGATGGATCCGTTGATATATAATGAGCTTCCTGTTTCTTCTGACGCTTATATATGACTGGCTTAAACGTATGTTGTGATTTTATAAGACGTCTTAGCATTTTGAAATCACCTATAGAAAGGTTGCGGAGGGATATGTTTGTCAATCTGCTTAGCGGCGAGAAATTTTTTTCAGAGAAGCTGCTAAAGGTGTTCATGTTTTCTTCTTTTTTTGCTGCGGTGGGTTTGAGATCGAACACTTTACTATATCTGGATTAATTTTAATGAGATGTAGTGTCGCTTCATTGTGGTCACTCCGTGAGAGAAATATAACGGCCGTTTGACGCCAATCTACGTTGTAACCGAAGCACTCAGGCAGGGATACTTATTATTTCTTTTTCGAGTTGTTTTATTAAAAAGGAATAATAAATACTTATACATACCCGTGGACAAACAATAAAATAAACGCTATACATTTATCAATGATGTCAGTAATCCAACGCCTAAAATGTAAAACTCGATGATATTACAATATAATTTTTTATTATTATTAATTTTTTTGCCTTAAATGGTAAATTGTCTGCACATTTCGATTGTTTTGTATAAAGCCTCTTCTGTCCATGATAACGAATTATAAATAAAAAAAATAAATTATAATGAAATGTCCGATTCTGGCATTTTATTATACATAGCTTGCAATTTCTCTTGTACCACTGTGACGTGTATATTTATAATATTTACGATCAGGTCATCCGCAAACGCTAGGGCTCGTGCTTTATTGGTTCAGTTTAGGTTAAACATTCCCAGCATTTCACTTATAGAAATGTCGAATAGTATGGGGGCATTAACAGTTCCCTGCCGCTAGCAATTGTAGCTTTCATATGTTTGATTGAATATTGTTTTGCCTTCTGACACTCTGAGTTTCTTCCCTTTAATCATCGGCCAGATCATTTTGACTACGTAACGTGGAAAGCCCTGTCGTAGTAATTTAAATATCAAGCCGTCCAGCCAGACCAAATCAAAGGCCTTTTCCAGGTCTCTGAAACCGGCACCCACACATTCGTTGGCTGATAATGTACTTTTTACGTCTGATACTAAAATATTTATAGCGTGTATTGTAACAAGCCAATGTCAGAAACTGAATTTTCGTTGCAGTAAAAGATTATTTTCTTTCACTATTTCCATTATTGAATATTTTATCAAGACTTTTTTTAAGGATGGATACTACTTATCATGTTACTTAGCATGTTATGTAATAGTTATCTGGAAAACAACTATTACATAACATGCTGTTGAACAATATTGTTATTGCTCGTATCAAACCATTTGAGAATTATTTTAAAATGAAATTAGGAATTTTATCGAAGCTAGCCGATTTATTGCTATTCATTTTTTAAATATAGTCAATATTTATTGTAGTTTATAAAAATTTTTACTTTTTTTAAAGAATGTGACAACTTTA
>JABFQD010004929.1:0-11220 GCA_022817045.1 Psix sp. ZL-2020
TGATTCGTTTATATTTGTATAATTTTTATGAAATTACTTTAATGAACTAGATATTTTGAATGCAACACTTTTTGAAATTTCGTATGACTGGATCTAAATAGAATTTCATAGATGTAAACTTTTTAAGTACAAATGTGTAATTTTTTTATAGTTGACTGTAGATTTATATAAGTATTATTGCTAAGTTTATAGATTTTTGTGTGTTCACCCTTGTAGTATGCCCTCGCTCGTTGTAAGCGGGACAAAAAAGAAGGTGGTCGGTTTTGTTGACCAGTGTTCGGAAAGGTATTAATTAGGGTACAATAGCTTACACAATTTTCATTCAGCTCAACATTCTTCAAAAGTTAGCTAAAAATTGTTTGTTTACAACAATGCTTATTTTGTTATTCATAAACCATC
This sequence comes from Psix sp. ZL-2020, assembly GCA_022817045.1. Classification (NCBI taxonomy): domain Eukaryota; kingdom Metazoa; phylum Arthropoda; class Insecta; order Hymenoptera; family Scelionidae; genus Psix; species Psix sp. ZL-2020. The sequence continues at coordinate 400 of JABFQD010004929.1, forward strand.
CTCTTTGAATATTAGTTTCTAAAAATAGTTAAGTAATAAATAAGTTGTTAAATTAATTATTATTATCATTATTCAGCACAAAGGATGCGGCATTTTTAGCTTTCTCTTGACTCGAGCATAACACTGACATTGCCGGCTGAATACTGAATAGTTATATCGTTTACGTCAGGTTATCATAGGTGTTCTAATTATTGTCATGCTAATTATGCATGTATGTTTCTCGAAATATGACATGAATATAATTAAAATGTATAAATAAAAATTACCATATGATTCAGTAACCATAAAACAATGTTTATTTGCATGAAAAATATCACCTTTATCTGATACGAAAAGAAACTAAAACAATCATTTCATTTTTATGCTACTAGCATTGTTTAAATATTAATTTGTATTATCGTTGATTCAATAATTTATTTCAAAAACATTTTACTTGAGTATTTTTTGTACCTAAAAATTGAATTACTACAGTATTCATCCAAACACCAGTACAATTTTCATACTTTACTCTTAAATCACATTCTTCATGTAGATGAATTAAGTATTCAACAAAAAATCATACTTAGAAAAAGACACAATTGACAAATCATTTATTTCTAATAATAAATATATTTCATGGTCAAAATGATACGCAAGAAGTAGTTAAAAAGTTCGTTCCATGTGAAATATAAACTTAGTAACGTCGAGATTGTAGTTAATTAAATTGGAATTGAATGAAATTTGAAATGATGGAAAGTAATAGTTATGTAACGCGGTGGTCATATTCCACGGCGACATGAAAACGACACTGAAACCGGTCAACCGTGTTGATTCGTAAATGCAAAACAATTGATTCCTGAGTTTCGAGAAACCAGAATCAACGACTTCTGTTTCTTTGACTTAAAGGGAATTTGTTGTACATTGAAACTTTTCGATGGGCAAGATAATACATAGTGTAAAAGCTACTCGCAAACGGTTTGCTGTTGCTCGAATGATTTTCTTAGCCGACCAAGCAATGACTTGCAAGAAAAAAATGTTCGGAGTCAGTACAAAGGTTTGAACGTTCTTACGTTACGCTTAATGCATTAATTATAATGTAATTACATTTTACTATTTTATATAAGTTGGAAACTATTCATTTTTATTCTTCCAAGTAACGGTCTTCAAGCATAAGAAAAGAATAATTTGTAAAAAATTGTTTGTCTACTGAAAAGTGCTATAATTTGTGTTGGTTTTACTAATAGGATTTGGATACTCATTTAGCGGGGAATTCGAAGCCTAGGGTTTATCATCGTTATCATATTCCTTTGATTGAAATTAATTACTATGCATCAGTCATTAAAATTCATGTTACTCAAAATAGAATGTTGTTTAATTAAATGTCGTGAATTAATTTTAGGTCTAGAGCAGAATCTGAGAGATCGAAATCACCTTTAATTGCATCTCCGGCATCTCCTGGTCCATTGTCGAATTCATTGCATGGAAGTTTTCATGGTAGTCTTGGCAGTGATGGAATGTCTTGCAGTAGTGCGAGGTCTTCATCTGCATCACCAGATTCAGCCAAATATTCTTCTTCACAGGTTTGCATAATTACTTTCATTTACACATAGAATATGCTAGATTATTTTTGATAGTTTAATCACAAACAAATAAACGTTAATTATAAATATAAAATATTCAAGTAAACAAGACTCTAATCAAATAACGTTTAATTAGTTCGGAAGAAACTTGATTCGTTCATTCTTTGTGTCTATATCAACGTTAGACAATTTTCAGCAATTTTTTATTTCAAGAAAAATAAACAAGCTTTATAATTACTAACAAACTGTTATTTCATATTGTATACCGTGATAAAGAAAATTAGAAGCAGCTCGAGGGGAAGTGATATTGTGAAAATAAGAACTTGCGAATGAGAACGCAACGGCACGCGAGTTTATTAAACGAGGTGAAAAAAAGTGACGAGGAAAAACTGCGAAGGGTTTCAATTATAAATCGACAAGCATGAAACAACGCGACGCGTTGAACAGAAGTAGAGTGATTTGTTGAAGCGAGAAGAAATTTTCACGTCAGTCAGATTCTTGGAGAGTGATTAGCCAGTAATCGTTAAACGTCATTGAAAGCTTAGCTGACGATCTAGAGCTCTAGCTATCACGATGAATATTACTAATCTTTGATGATCGAAGCTCTTTGTTGGTTATAATTCATAAGAAAATCAAAGCGTAATAACATAAATTGAGATTTGTAAAGATTACACGTAATACAATATGATACAATAGTCAATTATAGATTTCCACTTTTCTTACTTTGATTTTCAAATACTTACAAAGTGACAAGTAACCTTTTATGTAACAAAACAAATTGTTTCATAAATTTGAGTTTAAAAACTGACTTTGTTATAAGTTACTTAAGCAGTCTTTTGTTTTTACATTATTTATGGTGAAATCAATTGTGAAATAATTTTTCATATTAAAAGATTGATGGGCAATTCGAATATGAAGTTAGTGATTAAAGACAATTTGATTTTGTGAAATTTTGAATATAACTTTATTTTGCAGATTACAAAGACTGAAACACGTAAATCGTCTATGCGCAGATCGGGACCAACGAAGGAATTCATTAACCTTTGCCTTGAGACGCACAATCTGTACAGATTCAGGCATGGAGTTCCACCTTTGCGACTCAGTAAACAGGTTACTATCTGATTTTTCATTTGACTGTATCTACGCTCGATAGTGTTCATACTTTCTAAACATAGAACAAGATAATAAAAGTTCTTGAAGTACACTGAGATAAAGCCTTGTATTTTAATTGAATCTATTCAATATATTAAATGAGATAATAAAAATAAAAAATAATTCACATTTTTTAGCTGTGTAAAACTAGTCAAGACTGGGCCAACATACTCGCAACGAGGGGTAGGCTAGAACATAGAACAAACATAGAATATGGCGAAAATTTATATTGTGTTTGGAGTTCAAATGCCAAGACTATCGTTAGTGGAGACGAGCCAGTCAACGAATGGTAAATATGCATATACTGCTGGTATTTAGAAGATACAAATTAACCGAGAATAAATACTTTATAGATTTGAACTACATATTTTACAGAAATAGAAATGTCAGAATTTGTGATTCTGAAATGAAAACATTTAAAATGAAAGTAAACGTTTTAATAAAATCAACATATAATTAATTATGATAATTTTTTCATTCACGATTCAGTTAAGAGTTCTTTTATTGTAATTATATTATTACTATATATTTATTGCATACATGGAACAAAAAGCATATAAATATATATATATTGTATATGTAAAGAGCAAATAGTCTATGAAGAATAAACAATAAATACTTAAAGAATACAATATGCTCGTTAACTTATAACTATGTAATAAATACAATTATATTAAATGTTCAAATACATTAAATAACTTCAAAAGTCAACTCAACGTTAATATAATTTGTACAGGTATGCAGAACATACTCATCATCAGTACAACAAAGAGCCAACAACATTAAAGACCGGTCATTTCACTCAACTAGTATGGAGAGATAGTATGGAACTAGGTGTAGGAATGTCCAGAAATCGAAATGGAGAAGTTTACGTAGTTTGCAATTATAATCCAGCAGGAAATTTCCTTGGAAGTTTCATGGAGAATGTGTTTCCTCCGCTTGGGACGCCGCTTAGTAAGCCTCTAGAAATGAAGCGGCAAATTGAGATGGATAGACACAGCTGGGAACAAGAGGCTTTACTTATTCACAACGAGTACAGGCGGAAGCACCGAGTACCGGAATTAAGACTGAGTGCGGATTTGTCCGCAGCTGCCAAAGTAAGATTTCATAAACATCCATGCAATAAATAATATTGAAGTAAACGAAAAAGTTAATAAACTTGAAAATTTAATTTTCTTAAACGAAGATAAATTTGTATGATAGAAATTTAGTTTATCGGCTTATGATAACGTAAGTGTGGAAAATTGTAATTATGAGGTAAATAAAATTGTATTCATTTTTTCTGGATACGACATTTAATTAATAATGTTTTTTTAGGATTGGGCTTATACATTACTTAATACAAATAAATTGGTGCCTCAGACATCTTCTCCTTTTGGAGAAAATATTTATTCCGTGCATTGCTCAGATCCTAAAGTAGTTGTATCACCACGAGAGGTAGTTTCAAAATGGTATTCTGAAAGGAAGGATCATAAGTTTGGAATAGAGCCTAAAGTTCTGAATACTTGTGAGTAAATGCTTACAAATTATGTAACATGAAAGATAACTTGTAAACTGGCAGCCGGTAAAGTGGTTGACACTTTGCCTTGCTATTCAATATATTCTATCCATCCTCTGTTTAACATAGTTGAACATTTTAATTGATAATTTCAAGCTGATATATTTAGTTAGAGATATTTTATGCTAATCAATGGTATTTAAACTTTATAGATAATTTTGCTTCCTTTGTGAGTTTATAAATTGAGGAAAATATTAATAATTTTCATGTACAAAATATTATTTTGAATTATTAAAGTATTTTACATAAATGTGAAGTTTTTAATAATTTAAATCGGTATAAATAAATAATTAAATCTATCACTGAATCTCTAATAAGACTTTAAAATTATTTATTATTATAAAATCTTGCATGAGAGTCTTATATGATATTATTTTGCAGGCTAAAATAATAATAAAAAAATCCATCCTGTTTTTCAAATGAATATTAATAATGATATTTATAAATTACAAACAAATTTATACATAAGAAAATTTTCTTAGATTTAAATTATGAATATGTAACATATGACATGTGTGTTTAATTGAATATTAAAATGTTAATAATGCATTTTTAGGTCACTTTACGCAAATAGTGTGGAAAAGTACAAGTGAAATGGGCATTGCCATGGCTAAAAAGGATGGTACGTGTGTAGTCGTAGCGTGTTACCGTCCTCGGGGGAACATCGTCGGCCAATTCACCGAAAATGTTCCAAAACCAATAAAAGTTTCGGCGTCATAAATAGCAACTGATAAACTTTCTTCATGATAAACTGCATCAAGGAAATGAATTTTGCGAATCGTGTGAATAATTTTTTAGCGCGTAAATACGTAATTTGCACATCACATGCAACATTCCTAATAACGCGCGATCATTTAGCCTTGTACAGTAAGAGAAGCAAAATTGAACTTATACTTAAAACTGCTTTAGTATTACTTTAATTGCATTTACTGTATTTTTTCTATTAAACAAAACTTTATATATCAGTCACGACATTTAAATTTGGAAAGTACAATTCTTTTGGCACGATGTAGTTGAGAACAAAATAAATGAATTCATTTTCTGAGTTAAACGTTGATTTCAATAGCGAAACATTTTTATTGTGAAATTCGTAAAACAATCAATTTGTGTACATTATGTGCAATGTATGTATAGAATCCAAACAAATCATCGTTTCCTATTAATTATGTAAGATGTGCTCGATATTTCTGCAATGTAAGATATCTGAATATGCATTTCTTTTTCGTACAAAATAGCGCAAAGTGATGATTAATAAGGTGAATGGACAGATTTATGATGAAATATACATCTTATATTTATTCACGACTAATTGAATTGTTTATTTATTCCTTCTGAAAATTTCGCAGAACATTTTGTGTTATTATGGATTAAAATAAAAAAATTACAAAGGGATTGGTTCTTTTTAATAATTTATTCATAATAAATTTACTTCGCATGAATTTATCGTCTCATACATAATATAGATACATTCTCTGTATATTATATTACATTTTTTCCGCTTTTAATATTTTTCTCTGATCAGAGAATGATTAATCATTGGGATCTACTTAAATATTTATTTACGATAGTTGCTTCCAAATGAGACGCGCGATAACGACGGCTCTTATGATACTTAAGCATCAATTTAACGCGTTCATCTCTCAATCACTCTCACTTTTGGTGTCGGTGAAATAGTTTACATTTTTCATTTTGAAAATTTCTATGGTATTAAGTCAAATTTGTTTACGTTTATTAATGCTATTATTTCTGCAAATGATACTTGTTATATTCGTGTATTACTTTTGAAACTTACGAAACGTACTCGCTATTCCAAGAGGACTTTCGCAGGTAAAAAACGTTCGTTAATTCCATAAATAATCGTACAATCATCATTCATTACCTCATGAAGTATATTTTTTATATGAAGCACTTGAATTGGAAAACAGTGGTAACTTGCTGGACATAGTGTGTAAAAAATAATTTTAAATAGTATTCAGACAATGAATTATTAAGATTTACAGTCGGTATTTTATATACATTATTATTCTGCTATATATATTGTGATTTAACGATTCGAAGTTTTACTATGAACAAATTTTAACCCGTCAACGCTATGAGTTTTATGTGCAACATGAAGTTTATACCACTGAAAATGGGAATTTCTCAAAAAATATTCATTTTTTGTCTATAGTACTTAGTATTACATTTTTACAGGAGAAACAAAATATTATCCGATTACTTTCGAGATTTTTATATTAATACTCAAAAACGAATTTTCTTGCACACACTTTATATTAATGCATCTTTTTTAAGCTTATTAGAATCAACAATAAAAATACTAAAAAATGTTTTTTTATCAAAATTTTCTTAGTGTTGATTATTGTAACCCTTTTTTCGTATAAAGTTAAATGAATAAATTCATATTTTTTATTCTTTAGATAGATTTTGATGTCAATGAAAAATTTACGATAAAAATGTAATTTTAATCAAGTTGTCGGTTTTGTTTCTTCAATGTCTGTTTTGATTGAAAAATATTCATTATTATTTTTGTAATAAAATTTTGTTGAAAAATGAACTTATTTTTTAAAACGAAATTTACTTCAAATGCATTTATATTATGTTAAACCAGATTTCGATTTACTTTATCACTATATAAAAATTATGAGAGTAGACACTTGAGTGAAAACTATACTTTTTTAATGCAGAAAATAATAATTGTTTTTTTTTTTTTTCTTGTAAATTGGTTAGATCTCAATATAATTAATTTAGAAGATAATATATATAAATTTGAATTGATTAAAAAATTGTTACATTTTAGAAGTAAATGTTACATTTTGTATGTTCAGAACACATTTATATATTTAATTATTTAACAAATAAAATAGTATTTGAATAAAAGTTTGATTATCATTGAAACAATTATATTTTGACTTGTGAATTTGAGTTTCGCTTTCAGACATTTGGAATGATTTTCAGTATTTTTATGTATTTGCTACATTGTTTAAAATTCTTTTTACTATTCAGTAAACAGTATTATTACTTTTGAAGTAAATTTGTTGTCGTATAATAAACTTGGCTTTTATATCATTTTATCCATTATATAATTTAACTGTCTATGCAAATTTTCAGGTAACAATATCTTGAATTAATTCGTACTAAGTATCTTTTGAAAATTTATATCATACGCTCGGTCTATTATTCACAGCTCTGCCAACGAGATTTTCGTACATTAAATACGCGCACGTTATATACAAGTGTGTGTGTCTTCAAAATGACTTACTATAAATATAATGAATAAATATTCAATATTACAAATATCATACATCAATAATAACTTAACAGTATTCAAATGTGTTATGTATACATAAGTAAAATAAATTGAAAATAAAGATCACAAAGAAAAATTATATTTCATTTAATACATCCGTGACCATTTTCAATATTCATTTTATTTCTGCAATAATAAACTCTCATATCATAGAAAGATTAATTACAATGAAAATTGAAATAGCCAGTATTATTTTACGATTCATTAACTTCATAGAAAATAATTTATAAAATATACGAATAATTTGAAATAGTAATTATTGATAATAAAATATGCTCAATATCATTGTTCATTTATATTTCGTTTTTTCTGAATATTTTCGACATTTCATAACTTCAAGAAATAAGTAATTTTAAGTTTATATATATATTATTAATTTACATTACCGCATTAGACGTTATTTTCGATCTCTCAGCTGACATAGAAAACTTGTTTTTGTTGTTATTCGTGGTTCTAAAAAATATTTGTTATTTATTTACAATTTCAAGAAGTAGTCTATTGCGGTATTGCATCTGAAAAAGTTTACGACTTTACAGTAACAGGTATATTAATAATTTAAATATTGTTCATTCAATATCTTAATTATTTATTGTTGCATAGATGCCTTATATTCGTCTAATGGATATTGAAAAAAGGTATTAAACTGATAGACATATTTAAACGTACATAAATTTTAATAAAATAAATCATAATTTTTCATGTACAATCTTGAATCATAAATAGTTGGTTTGATGCATTAACTTTTGCAAATGTGAAGTCTTACCAAAATGTTCTATTACGCTATTAACACTATGTTTATCATTATCGGAATTGGATTTCTTTACTAAAGATTATATCTCTTAAAATTAGCGTTCGCAATTCAATAGAATGTGTACAGATTGTCAACATTTTTGTTTGTAAAATTAGTCAGTTGGAACATGAATATATTTGTGATAAAAATGATATTTACAGACATATTATATTAAATCTTCTCGAAAATAGATATTCAACTTAAATGAAACATTCCAACAAGATTGCCAACAGATTGCATTTATATAGCAATAATAAAATATATTTCAACTTATCGTTCAAATGTTTAAATAATGGCACAGTTTGTCATTTCAAGAGTGAAGATTGTAAATATCGACTGAGATGTATAATTTTGTCGAGAATCGACTTAGAATCGAGGAGCACCATTCATTTTTGCTTCGTTTAGTAAAAATAATACAAGTATTTCTATGAACGCTAAAACGCTCTCTACAGATTGGAACTGCTTTGACATGTCTTACATGTTCGAAAAATAATTACCGCTGACTCGTTCAAAATACTTATAGCTACTTCTATCCAGTAAGAGGGAACTTGAGGTAAGTTCTATTCGCTAAGGTATAACTAAAAGTACGATTTATATGTCATTATGGTAATTTATTACTTCGCAAAGTAATCGATTTTCTGAATAAATTTCACAAAATTTTTCCAAGTTTCATTCTCGAGAAACCCAGAAACAGTTGTTGCAAATCAATTTTCGTGCGAACAGGTTTTAAAACTTCAGTTAGCGTAAAAACGAAGGAAAGAATAAATTACCATTTTACGAAAAATGTACTGATCAGTGACAGCACACTATAAGATTTTTCTATAAGATATAGGGGGAAAAGAGCACGAAAGAGTTTGTCATATTTGATTAATTTAATTGAGATTTAAAAGAACAAACCTTCGCTGAAAAGAGTATAATAGAATTAAATTGGTCACTCATATTTTGTCACGCTTGAATATTATTTTTCCACGGCATAAAATAAAGGATTTTAGTTACACTCCTTCGAGTGATAACTGATCAGGCCATTATTTGTACTCACCAATTTTTATACAGGAAAATCTCTTGCGCACATGAACTCGGTAAATATTTTACAGTGTGATTCGCTAGGTCATTCTCTATTTGTCTGCTAAAGCGAATTGATACCACTGTAAGCATACTCGCGTGATATGGTTTATCAAAGTGGTCGTTTTAACTTGTTTTTCGTCTAGTACAAAATTATGAATATTTAAATTCTCTTCTCTGTTGAATATTTAACATTAAATTTATAACTATTTGTATTCTTTCGCTTTAATGTGTACATCCATTTTATAGTATTCAGGCTACAATTGTTCTGTTAACTTTCGACCAAACGGTCAGTTTTAAAGCTCGAGGATGCTGAAACGAGGAACCTTAATCTTCCGAACATGAAACGCCGCGAGCACACCTCTCGGATTTATGCATGTCACAATCACTTGACCCCAAAATTATCGTGTTATTTTGATTACAAATTATTCAGTAAATGACAATTGAGTTTGTTGCAATCAAAATTTTGTGTTCATAATCATAGCAGATTTACTACATATCGAATATAATTACGATCAAAAGAAACATTATATCGTTCTTTAAAATATTATCTATTGTATCTTATATTTTCAGAGCAGTGGACGACAGCACAGACATGCGAAAACAAAGACAATAGCGGCCTCTCACGTTTGAACGCATGCTCTATTTTCTTACGACTTTTATTTTGTCTCTTATCAAAATTGATAAAAATTCACAAATATGTATTGTATTCTACATCATCGTAATATTAATCATTTCGTATGAAAATCGATTTTTTATCAAATATAATACATATTTACGATTTTTATTCAACTTGATAAGATTAAATCTCAAAATTTAAACGTTCTTCACAAACTCATGACTTAGTTTGGTTCAAGTAGATAATTTAATTTCTATAGAGTTCAAAAAATAAATATACTTAATATAAAATTTAAGATCTATTGACCTATTTCTTTTTATATAAACTCTTACCCAGAAACAGTTTTACAATATATTATTATAAATGTTCTTGAATCAAGAAAATCAGGATTATACGAATTTTCAATGATGATTGTATTTATAAAACTATCAATTTTTTCTTGATACATTTTACGTATATTTGTAAAATGTGTCTTATTGTAGTTATAAAAATGTAGAGTTAAATCAATTTATTTTCTCTCATAAACAATAATAAAATCGAAATTGATTAGTATAAATTATCATTTGCGGTATTTGAATGCAGATGATAATGAGATCCTCTATCTTTATCATTATTATTATTATTATTACTATTAATATTATTATTATTATGCTTATTATTATTATTATTATTATTATTATTATTATATTAAATTAGTTTATTATTAATAATATAATTATTAATAATTATAGTACAAAATGATGATTAGGAGGATTTTAATAATGAAGTAGAAGA
>JABFQD010004930.1:0-11219 GCA_022817045.1 Psix sp. ZL-2020
GTTTATAAGCATTATATACATAACACTGCATTAAGATTATCATAAAATTGCAACGTGCATTTTTCGTCCTTGAAACTTTGCAGTTTTCCTAAAGGACCAATTATCTTTAAGAACGATTGGAATTTTTCATACCTGACGACGATACGTCACTGTTTATTTTTAAATGCTTGATTTCAAACATGTCGTTTTGTACCATAGGGAGGAATCGCACGTTTGAGGAAGTTTTTATAGAATTTCGCGAGGCGGATTTTTCGTCAATTATATTTTTCGACAATTACATTATATCATGTTTCATGTTTCTTTGTGCGTGAGATTATATCACAATGCAAAGTCATTATAAGAGTTACGTTCGGAAAAAGTGTATGTGCAGGTTCAAATGTATTCGTGTGTGTACATGATTTGTGAGATTGGACAATAAAGTCGACGACTGATTGAAATATTCAGCAATTTCAGTAATCATGCTTTTGACGCTTCCTGTAATTAAGGAGTTGAAATTTCAATTTCAAATGTAGTTACGTCTGATCAGCAGTTTTAATATTGAGATAACATTGTATCGTCTTTGAGCGAATTTGTTTAAGATGAGAAACTGGTAAAATGTTCAAACCAGATGGTGTAATTAGATTAGTTTTTATTTCGAAATTCAAACATGCAAATTACTCACGCATACAAAAGTGATTAACTTGTGTGAGTTTAAGAATCGATTAATCGCAAAAAATGTAAAATTCACTATGTACTTCGATAGTGATCACATGGCCTCGAATCGGTGTGATAAATAATACTGCGAGGCAAGAAGCACCAGACCGTAAAACATTTTTAAGAAAACATAACTAAGTATATTTCATATCTTTTTTACGTGTAATTTAAATCGTGAAATTATAATATTAGAATTGTCTAGAAATTTACAGGCGTGTATGATTTTTAATATATAAAGTTCTTTTTCAAGCAAAAATAAAAATTTGACGGCATACTTGCAGGTACGATTTTTTTTCATTATCTGTCTTTAATAACCAGCGAATAAATTTATTATTCATAAACACAAATTATTAAAGCATAATATTCTTTTTATTAGATACGCGTTTACTTAGTTTACGGTAATTAAATCTCAATTTATTTCAACATTTAACTACTTTTCCCGATTCATTTATTATCCTCAATTTAGATTTGTACAATCCAATTTTCGATTAAATAGTATTTTGTAAAAACAATTGCGTTTGTAAGAAAATAAACATTACTTTTTGTTAAAATAAACCTACAATCGTTCTATTCTTTTCAACTTCCAAGTAGCCTCGATTGATAGAGTTGCAAGAACTTTCTATTCTGTTTTATTAAAATACAAATGTTGGAGCACCTTGAAATTATGTCACAAATTATTTTCACAAACGTTATATTGTTCTGTAGAATGTTTTTGGACATTTTTATAACAAAAAGAAAAAAGTTGAATTCATGCTAGGAAAAGGTTAAAATAGTGGTTTATTTTGTAATTAATTTTATTGAATAAAAGATAAATTCTATTTCTAAAAATAAAATAAATAATACAAATTTTAGGACGAGGTAGGGAAATGTGGTTTTCAGTGTCTTTCTAATCAACTTTTATCTTAATTATTTACAGTTCAATCGTCTTAAATGCACACTCATAAAATATTAACATTATTAATATTATATTAATACATTCAAAATTAAGATGATTTATTAGTTTATTATTCTTGTTATATTGAAGCAATCAATTTTGTTCATTTTTTATTTTATCAACATAATAAATAACATTATTTTTTTTTTAAAAGAGTGTTAAATCATTGTATCTCCATAAAATATGTTTTTAAATTATTGAAATAATTTTTTCTTATGCTTTAAAAAAACTATTATTTGATTTTTCTATCAAGAATAATTTGTACAATTAAATTCTAAATAATAGTACAATTTTTTACTAAAATTTTTTCGTTTGTAAGATAATAATATCTAAATAATCAAAAATCAAATTATTTTTCATTGAAAAGAATTTCTACTTGTTTGTTATTTGGTTATTTGTATAATAAAATTTAATTCAAGACATGCTGGTTAAAAGAAAAATTATTTGATTTGACACTCTTCAAAGTGGAAAGATTTAAAAAAAATTCTGTAAACTACTTTCATTTGAAAATATGATGCATTGATCAATTTGCACATTTTACTGTAAACGTATCACATTGAGTCATTCCTCTATTCAGTTTCTAATAAAACTCATGCATATCACACTTCTTTGTTCATAAGGAATATGTATTTTTGCTACGATATTTTTTGTATTACTTTTAGAATGGAAATCACCTTGTTTCGCTTCAGTTTGGTCATTATAAATGTTGCACTATAGGTACAAAAAATACCATATCAAATGTTCTTATAAGAATAATTCATATGCTACTAAGACCTTAAAATTATTAATACAAAACATCTGTTCAAAAATGAGTGATACTGATTTTTAGTTACCTTTAAGTATAGTATGATCTTAATCTACAATTATTAGCAACACTTTGTCAATAGAGAACAATGCAACACTAGATTATGAAATATTGTTAGCTCGAAGAATAGGCATTAAATTATGTAATTTTGCCAGAATAAATTGAAAGTAAATGTTTCCTTTTCAAATATAATATTTATATATCAGTATTGCACTATTCACAGGATATTCCTAAAAGAATATACATATTTTCCATTTTCACTGTATCATTACATACAGTTACATATAAATTAAACGAGTATATGAAATCAACATATAAAAGTGAGGAAATCATTTTTTCGATAGGTACATTCTTTTAGGTACATTATATATGACTAGATGAATGGAAAATATATTTTTAACATATGTCCTATGCTTTGCTTTTCTATTTTATAAGCTATGTACAGAATTTACTGATTAAAGGAACTTAACAAAATTTGAAGTTTTACAAATTCTTTCAAACTACTATATTCAGCTTGCAAGCAATTGTCACGAAAGTAATAAAAACAATTTAAAGTTATTTAATTATAAGTATAATATGTAGATAAATAAAACATTCTAAAGATAGAATGTATAAAAAGATAAACAAAATTGCAAATTATTATCTCATATAAAATATTAAATTAACCAATAATGATCAACTTTTAAAGTAAATAAAAGAAACCATAAAAAATCAGTTTGTACAGTATAATCATACTGAATCATCGCTTTAGAAACAATTGAATGCGATATGCGACATAAAATGTTCACATATTTTATGTAATTAATTAAGAGTTGAGCTGGACATTTTTTTTATTATTACTATTTTCACTATTTGTGACAGTGACAGTGTCAATTAAGTTTAGCATAAAATAAATTTGTCCAAAATATAATAACATAAATTAAACTTTTTTTTTTAAATGATAAATCTGTCATACAGTCAACTAAATAATTAATTACACACTCTTTAGTGATAAAACTAAATTCATTTAGCTTTAGTCCTAATGAAATAAATGTCGTGTTAAAAATATTTGGAGACAAGTTGTATCTCGATGTATCGAGAAAATGCTGTTTAACAAAGAACTCGACAAGTCGTCCAGCAACATTAGAGTTCTTTGAGGTCCTTTCTCTATTTTTTTAATCCATTAATAGGCAAAAATCAAGCACAATAAGAAATATACAACCACGCGACCAATAAAGTTATTGCCTATAATGAATTTTCACGATAATTTCTTAGTTGGCATTGTCTTTTACGAGGTATATTACAAATCACTCTGGAATCATCTCCAAAGATAAAATTATATACAGAAGTAAAAGACTGGAATGGTTATTCCTTTAAATGATGAAGAAATTCTAATCAGAAGATGAAAATTAAATTGCATCTTATATCTTCTAGAGCCAAAAGATCATTTTAAACGAAGTCAGGAAGTTGGAATTAACATAGACCCTCAGAAGAAAAACCCCTTGCTTGCTTAAGATTATTGAAGTAGAAGGAAATCTGTAACAAACAAACGACATAATTGTTAATACATTTTTCACTAATTTTATATCTTTCTATTATACTTTTAATTAAATTAATACATTTTTTAAATTTATAAATCACGTATTTTGATTCGTACTAACCTAACCCTATAAATCCTGCTGCTATGGATATAATAAGGGCAAGAATTCCAGTCATAATTTGACCAGCACTGGAAAGAGCTGTAGGAGAAGGCATAGGAGGATCCAAAAACTCAGTTGTTTCAAATCGATCCTCAACTTTTAACCTGTCTGGATATTTGTTGAGTAAGTCCATTACAATTCCGTTGGTCCAACCGAAACCAAGTTGAACTTCATATTCGCCACCTCCGCCAGAACCTCCGGACATCGTTGCATCATACTAAAATACATTTTAAATATTTAATTTTTTAATGTGATTATTCTTTTTACAGTATTTATTATTTGAAAATAGTTAATTAAAAATCATCAATGACCTATAATCGTAAATATAAGAAAAATTCATAATGTTACAAAATATCAATATTTCATTTTAACTGTGAGCATTTGGAGTTAATACCTTTTCATACATTTGGTGAGTTACATTGAACGTTTTGTAATTACTTCGAACCCATCTTTCGCTGATCTCGAATGCTAACTGTTGAGCATAAGGGTCATTAGTATTATCTAAAGAATATATAATGAAATATTGTAAAGGTGGCCATGCATTAGGATAGTCCCACTGTTCTCCAGAATGTTCCATAGTTGTAGGGATGCCACCCAAGTTTAACATAATCTTTGTTTTCTCCAAATACTTGAGAACTTTCGAAACGTAGATTCCTCGTTTGGAAATATCATAGCATCCACTCCACAACGGAAGTACATTCGTTGGATAGAAGTAGTCGCGTTTGATGGCATTGAGAATGTCATAATCTAACCAAGCTCCAACTTCATCATGCCACAAAACTGCTGTTACAGCTTTCATCCACATATTTGCCTTTTTGTTGTAATAATCGACTTTCGTCTCGTTGCCCAGTATTTTGGAGTATTTTGCCAAAAGTTGTGCATTTTTGAAAATAATGGAATTAAGGTCCACAGGAATGATATACCTCGTTTTCAAATTAGTCAGGTTTCCTGAAATATTAGAAAATCGTTCATCTCTTAAATAACGTCAATCAGTTTATTTGATGGAAAATTTTAAAGCGATTGCGATGAAGCGGTTATCGTTCAAAATAAATACAAATCATCCTTGAAGAGAGAGCATCTTGAAATGATTCGCTGAGCCAGTTTGGTGATAGAAAAGGCAAGATTTCAGAATGTATATCGATAATCCTGTAACGTACCTTTATTAGTGCCTTCGAAAATAAACCATCGACTTGAGAAATCCCAACCTGTCTCTGCTGCTGTTTTTAACTCATTGTAATAGTTATCTTTTTCTTCTGCTGTTCGGAAACTTTCACTCGTCAAGTAGTCTTCTCTGTAATTTTTCAGTCAGATCGATTTTAAATTTATTCAAACTCAAAAGTAGATTAGAAATAAAATTTGGTGACTGTTATTAATCATTAAAATAACAAGGTTTAATAAAATACATTTATGACAAATTATTTAATTGTAACTAGTTAAAATAGTAACACGACATTTTGTTAAAATAGAAAATAGACTAAACTGATCTGATTACCTATAAGATTCTGGTCTTGGTCCGGATGAATCCTCATAATACCTAGCTAAAGTATATTTAACACCATCCATCTCTACTTGAACTGTTCTCTTAGTCATCCAGAAGTCAAATTCTTTTTCCAATAACCAGAAGTTTTCTTTCAACCATTCGTAATCCTGAGTGGCTTCCAAGTAATCTTCCACCATAGGTATCAGCATAGGCGGTTGAGACCTTTGCATGTAGTATACTCTGCCGCCATTGGGAATAAACCCAATTTTGTCAACGATAGATACAAAGTTGGATAACATACCCCTTACAGTAGTGTACATCTCGGATAACAATAAACCTTTGATAATCCAATATGAGTCCCAATAATAAAATTCTCTAAATCTACCACCTGGGACTATCACAGGGTTGGGTACATATATAATAGAATAAAGTTCTTGATTCTTCTCGACTTCGCTTTTCATTTTCCTTCCCAACATCTTCCAAATGTCATTCAGCTGAAAAGCGAATTTGCGCAGTTCTTTATCTTGAATTTTCTCCAAAAATTTGGGCTCACGTTTCCAGTCAGCTGGGTCCCAGGATTCAAATTCGGATCCTTCCGGGTCAAAGGCTCTAGCGATGAACTTTTTGATGATATCCTTTTTGTTTAATGCGTCAGTTTCGTTCATCATTTCGTGAAACAGAGCTAACGTTTCGTTAGGTGGCTGCTTCATCTTCATATCCACGAAGGTCTTCGAGTCTTTGTAGATGTGTGCCATTTGGACCGTATGCAACAATTCGCCATAGCAGTAGATTTCACTGTAAATGCAATCGATATTCTCGATTTGTCTAATTTTCAATATTCTAGGAATTAGATGGGAATTATGATTTTAAGTCTATAACTTTGTTGATGCCCGTTTTCAATCTTATTGTTTATAGAACGTGATTGTTTTTGCTGCATGTTCTCATAGGAAATGCGCCTAACCTTGCGTCGTGTGGCCTTGAGACTCTACTTTATGTCTGACAAAAGACCTTTGCTCAATTTCCGGTAACGCCTCATAAGTTTTTGTTCATCTTATTCAGAGAAAGAAGTTGTATAATTCAAGATTTCACTATAGATCAATGTACTGAAATGACTTCGAGTTGATATATAAATCATCGATTGATTTTGAATAACTTTTATCATTATTAATAATTAGATATACAAAATAATACAAAATATAAAACAAAAAGTTTGACATCGTATTTTAACAGAAAGCCTATATTTTATATAAAATTTTGCTGTATTGCTTATTTTATATTATTAAAATTTGATTATAGTACATTTTAGTGATATTAAATTTAATATATTAATTTTAGTGTATAGCAAAAAAGATTAGAACACTTTGCACTTTCAATCAATTTTCAAAGATCCTATATATCACGTGAAAATGCATGCGTGTAATTATAGTACCAATGCCGACCACGTGCCTGTAGAACCAACCACGTGTGACTCACATGAATGTATTGATATTCTTGCTATTCATTTTACGTCACTGCTTTCTCTGTTTTAATATAACTGAGTGTCAACTGATTGATGAAGCCCACAGCGTATGATAATTCGATCTATGATTATAGTGTCTTCTTCGATTGTAACAGTCTTATGTAAGAATTAAGACATTTATTTTTGAATGTTACCCTATTAAACACTGATATTTTAGTAAACATAATTTTAATACATATTTTGTTGATATAATTTATAAATGAGTAAAAATAAATTGTAAGTAAATTTTATTTATACCTTTTTATTATTTTGGTGGAATTGTTTAAATATAAGCTAATGAATATATTGAAAATATGCGGTGTCCAATTTGCAAAGATAAAATAACAAGGTAAAAGTTAGAGATTTTGGACTAGATGAAAGAAAAGTTTTTCAAGAAAGATGCGCGAACTTGTAAAGACAGCATTTGAGGTTGTGCGTGTGAAATCTGCTTTTGTGAAGATGTTATATATAATACGTACATCAAGGAATGCGACACGCAATGTCGTCCGCTTGAGCTCGTCTGGTATCGATCGTACTTGCACCGAGTTTCGCACTCATAGTCTAATTGTCGTGGCATCGCACGACGAAAACGAACGAAAGCAAGCGACCGCATGTCCCATAGTAGTAAGAGTGGAAGTCGCGTGTCGATCACAACGCGTCACTGCCTCTAGAAAAAGCCAGCGCTTAGAATGACACACGACTTGTGCAAGGCCGCATCGTCGCATGGTATCATTCGACTGACAACCACTAACCAACAACTGCCAGCCACCCCACACCTTTATCCCTATTGCCTCAATACCGCCCCCGACACTCTGATTCTACCGCGCCATCTGCCACCGCTGTATAACAACTGTTTCTATTTCAATCTATCAACGCGTATCTTCAAAAATAATCATACTAATTTAATTAACAATAAATTCATGACTTAAAAATAATCTAAATAATCCTTTTGCTTATTTTAATTCGTTTAGGTTTTTAATTTTACAATTACTAATATATTCAACTTTTTATCTTATATGAAATGCTTATATTGATAAAATGTATATATCTATAAAATTGTGTTATGAAAATGAATGCTTTTGATGAGCAATTTTACATAATTGCAAAGAAACCAATTTTATTAATATTTTTTTATGAAATTGCAATACTAAATTATCATTTGTTAACTAATAAGTTTGGATTCTTATTTTTTATTATTTGGTTTTAATCAACTTGATGCTGTTTAAAAATAACTTTGTACATTTGCGCACTTTCACAACTCACCGAAAAAGCGAGTAATGCATGAACAAATGTATGCCAAGTTGCAAATAATTTTTATGATGAACTTTTAATCAAACTATGAGGACAATATTTTGAATTGCAAGTTAGTTTCCAATTTATCTTTGTTCAAATTATTACAATCAATGAGAATTATATATGCAATGTTTATAAATATAAAAAAAATTATACCTAAGTGAGGAGAAGACTTAATATATTCTACAATAAACCCTGATAGTTTGAGTTTTATAAAATTTATGTCAATATTCTGTAAACATAAATGGATGAAAATTTTAGGTAAAAAAACTTTTTCATTATACCAAAAGATTTGCGTAATTTGTTTACATTATGCAAATAAATAATTCAATCAAATATTGTATAAAAAATAATCAGACATTTTTATTTAATAATCTTTCATACACAAAACATATTTAAAACATATCGTTTAGCTCATTTTGACAGAAAATTATAAAATAAATCAATCTATTTGTATACAATTTATATGAATTTTTCTGCACAATGAGGAGTTTTTGTTACATGAAAATTATGGAAACAGTAAATTCTCGAATTATGGAACTTTTGGCATACTTAGATTGATTCAAGAAAAGTTGGTTATAAAATGAAACTCATTATTTTATATAAAATTTTTTTAGAAATATTGAAAATTTAATTAGAGTTCTTCTATTTTAAATTTCAAGGCTATAAGGTAACGTATTATATATAATGTTTTTCAATAAAAAATTTAATTAATATGAAATACGTAATAATTTTTCATAAAAATATACTTGTGAAAATCTACGTGAAATTATGTTAATATAAAGAAAATATGAAAATCGAATGTTATTATAATGATTTATATAACTTATAAAATAAAGGCATATTGAGAACGAAGTGTTCAGATTATATGTTTCTAAAGCCAAATCTTAAGTTTCTAATGTTTTTATAAACGATATATAGAATGCCATGATATTGACATAATATTGTTATTATATATTTATTTTTGGTATCTTATTTTACTCAAAAATATAATTAAGCATAAATTTTTCATGATCCTTTCATATGAAAGTACATATTGCCTAACACAAGATATGAAAATTAGACACATAAGTAGAAAAAGCTTATTAATTCAATATGATTAGTAAATGCAAAAAGTGACAATGTTGAATTTAATTAATCAAATAAAGTATATATTAAATAACGAAGGTGTACGACTTTTATAAATAAAATTTACAGATATTGACAAATTAATACCTCTATATTGTTACTTGCGCAAAAAATAATTTCTCCTCGCGTTATTAACAGAGTTTTCGTATTAGTGTGTTTCGAAGAAAGTCTAAATTTATCAATTTAGACCTCTTAGACAGAAGTGTCTCTTTGGAGGGAGTAAGAGTATGTTTCTGACTCTCTGACAATATGGAGTAAAAATGTTCTTTGTCTACCTGAACGACGAATAAATTTTTAGCTTTTTTTTGAAAACTTTAGGGTTACTGAATGTTGCTTTATTCAGCATATAGAACATAAATATCAAACATTTAATTATAAATACAAATTTAGCGTTTATGAGCACATTTTATTTAAAAGTTCTGATACCTAATATATAATTTAAATAACAAATAATTGTGACATTTTCAAATACAAGAAATTTAAAAAAATATGTTATTTTACAGAACCTACAAATGTATAAATAAATCTAAAATGTATAAAGAAAACATTATGAATTAACATCACTTATAAGCAAAAATAGAATAAAAATAATTGGACAACATTTTCATTTGTTGGACAGAATAACTTTTAAAAGAAAACTTTGTACTGGCGCGTGCTGCTATATAGATAGAAGTTACAGTTCCGCAAATGTATTTTCACATATAAAGTTGATTATAAAATGAAATTTGATCAGATCTACTCGTACAAAGTTTGACAAGATTTGATACTATTATATAAAATTTGAGTTTTAATGTATACAGTAGTATTAAAATAACTTCAATTTTTTATTGGGATTTGTTTATTTTTTACTATAGTATGATCATATTTGATCTAATATGAACTTACATAATTTGTATATTTTAATTTTCGTTACACTTGTTTTATTTATATATAGATTATAATGTTATATAAACTTAGAAATTTTTATTTTTGGATGATCAAAGTCAGTACTTGCTATATTTTAAAAATCTTGGAATTCCAAAATTATATATTGTAATACACGAATATGTAACAATTTTATAATTTTACGTACATTTTTTTACTTGCAGCAAAAATTGAATGAATTACGTGCTTAAAAAAATCATCGTCGAACTAATATTAATATAACAGTTTTATTTGTTATAACATATAACTATCACTATTTAACAATTATTACTGTAATTTTGTACTTCTAGTTTTTATAAACGTATGTAAATAAATGCTTATTTTTTTTTTATTTAATAGTATTTGTGTTTCAATAAATGTGTAAACTAATGTAATTGGGCCATTATCTTTTGAACATTTGTACAGAATATTTTTAAGCTCAGCTTTTAAAATTGGATTTTTTTTTATTAAAAAATCTTGTGGTAAAATTATTTAGAATTAATTAAATTTGATAAAATTCAACTATAAAAAGGATATAGTCTAAAAAATTAAACTTTGTTGCTCCAGTATATTAATAGTTATTATGACTGTCAATATATGTTGTATAGCTATTTGAATAAAATATAAAACAAATCCAAGAAAAACAAATCCTCTTATTATACTAATTAAACTGTATGAGATATTCAAATAATTGCTATTTATGAAATTTGTGTCTTAGGTTCGTTATATATTTGATTAGATAAATTCTAAAATTTTTTCTGATGAATCAGTTCATTCTCCAATTCTCATTTTATTTGTAACTAATG
>JABFQD010004931.1:0-11218 GCA_022817045.1 Psix sp. ZL-2020
TCTCTAATAGATAATAATAGATAATAAAATTAATAAACTTATTTATTTTTAATATATTTAATTAAACTTATTAATAAAATTAATATAATTAAACGATCCAGATTTAAATATGAACAAAGAATTTTCATAGGTGTTAATAACCGTATAAAATAAATCTATGTAACAGGTAATAAGATTTTTTCACATATTATGAAAACCTATATTAATAATTAATTATATTATAGAAATGATTATGAGTTATAAATAATAAGTTACATGTAAATATATCATTCTTCAGTCAGTTTTATACATGATAGATTCCCGAAGTTCGTGTCTATATCAAGCTTTCTATAGTAGGATCGCAATGAATAATCACATTATAGATAAGCTTTGTCCATCATAATAAGATCTATCGATATAAATTGAAAGAAAATTTCAAAATAAATGACAAATTTAATCTATGTGAATTTTTACAATTTCGTCTGTTAATAAGACCTAAGGCTTGGAATACATTATATTGAGCGTGTAACCGCTGGTGCTTCGCAGAATCAAAGACTTTATGGTGGGGCCCGGAGCGACGAGCGTCCGCTAACGCCCAACGGGGCTGGCTACCCTATGCATACAGAATGCGCCACTACCAACGACCTGCGAGAAAAGAATTTATTGCATGTACTGATTTAACGTTGATGCATAGTTCGCCGATCCACTTACACGTATCCTTTGCTCGGAAAAAATTTCTAAAAAATCAAGAACTATGCCTGCCTGCTAAGATTTAGGGCTATTCAAATTAAAAAGTGCAAACCGGTCGGAAGATTTTCAAATGAGTCTACAATTTCTGCTGCCTTAAACTGAATCAGAAAACATTTTTGAAATGAACGAATAGTCACATATTCAATGTTTACAATCTTCAAATTCAAGAAAATCAATTTGCACCCATATTAAATTAAATTTCACTTGTTTTAACATGTAAAGAGTACAAATTACACGAATCGTTATAAAACGATTTTATAAATATTTTATTCGTAATTCGGATCATTGGTGGAAGAGAAAAACGTTTTTATAAAATCCATCAGATGTTTTAATTTCTAATCGGTGGATTAACTGAAGTGAATGTATAAGGCATTTTAAAGAAAAGTCACAGAGTGGAAGTCATTGGTGAATAATGGAACAACGGCCTGCGTAGGCGGGACTTTGGAGAATGTAGCACAGTTCCAAAAAGGGTGGAGTCCAAAAGGGTTGGTAGAACAGACGAAAGGCACTTATGAAGGAAGAAACGCCGAACGGAATGAGAAACGGATCGGTGCAAGAAGCAGCAGACTTAATTAATGAGACGCGTGCAGCAGCTGCGGACACCGTGATCCATTGAAAGTACTCTCTTCGAGAAACACCATTGTCTCCGATCAAGATTTATACACGTCCCAATTACATGCCTGTCAGGTCTTGGTTTTTTTCGCTTGCTTCGATAATCTATTACAGCGTCCTCGTCGGGTTTACACCCGTCGCGTAATAAGCCACCGTGTGTTACAGTTACATTTACATCGTACAACATGTGTCTTTCGGGTCTCATAAAATGCTCCCACGTAACGACGCTGACCTGAAGCTCGTCGTTTAATTATTTATCACGTGATCCCTATGGTCTAAACCCGCGCGAGATCTCGGTGGATTTAATGAACGAGACATGTTAGCCGTGAAACAAACTGTTATTATTTATTGTTCATCATATAACGACAAGTTCTTGTCGCACGCGCGGTGAAAATTTGCAGCAGTTATGCAAAAACGAAAAATAAGTGATGCTTCAAGGTGGAAGTGGTTGCGTATTATACAAACATCGATCGTCAGTATACATTTTTCCTCAAGCCATATTTTTGTCGGCGAATTGTTAATCGTTCGCTCGATGCGTTAAGCCCTAAGCGTATCGCAGATTAAATTCATCAGAATCCAATCCTCAGTTAAATTTCCTAAGGGCTGATGTAACCGATGAATAATACATGAATACGTAGTCTTGGAGATTTGATGCTTTTATCATTGTCATATCAACTTGACGCTGCCGTGATTAGAGAAGTTTTCGAATACGGTAGGTCGCGTCACACGCCAGACGCGGAAACAACGAGCCAACAGTGTCTTCCAAGGTGACTGATTGTAATTGTGTAACAGTAGTGAAACGTTGCAAACATGTTCTGGTATGGAAAGCACTCTCAGCAATATCTTGCTTTGACAGTGTTCAATGTCACAGTTATTACACGCTGCTGATTTACGGTAAAAAAAATTTTTTTTTCGTATTCTTGATTCTCTCTGTAAGTTATTCCAATTTAATTTTTTGATGCTGTCGTGGATAGTCGATGTGTTGACCAAAGTTGATCTTCATCAATGCCGTCGCGGATCATTCTACGATTTCGACTTTCCGAAACGAAGCGAGGATTGTATGCAAATTGCGGTAGCAGCTACTTGAACTGCAGAATTTGAACATCATGAAGGGAGTCCGTCGTGAGTTAGGTCGAAAAGAATTGTTGCGGTGTCTCTGAATAAAACATCTTGCGGGAGGAATTTCAAGTTCAGACAGTGGACTAACCCTTGTTGCAGCCTCGACAGCGGGAGTTGTTAAGTACTCGTCGCACCAACTGTTGCTAATTAAAATGAGACTCACTTTGGATGTTCCTCGTTTCATACCTTCTACCGCTGTTCGTTTTGCTCCTGCCATTACGTTCGCCTCGCGGCCACGAATATAAAGATCCTACTTAGACTTTATTACGATGCTACCTCGTGGGCAGATCATTTTATGCCACTGTTTTTAGAAGAAAGCAACAGCCTTCTCTTTGCTCGGCTGCCAGTTCAAGCTATACGAAAAACCCGGTTATTTTGTTCAGCAAATTATCGAATTAATCGTAAGTTTTATATTAAACGCTGGCGTAGACAGGATGGTTGGTTCATGCTAATAGGAGACAGCGCCCATGTCTAGCAATGGTCTCATGCAAAATTTTAATGGGTATAAAGAGTGTGGGAACTGTCTGGACCCCAGTGGCAAGTCCCAGCAACTAAATTTAAATGAATACCTTATAAAGGTAAACAGTTGCTCGATTAGAGTAAAACTTTATTTAAACATTTTCACGATTAAATTAATATTTTATACGAGAGTGAAATTTCAAGTAAGAGCAAAAAATATTGGAAAATAAAATGGTTTCTTATTATACTAATATCAAAAAACTTTAATAGAAACCTTCACTAAGTCAAAGCATCAATTATGTCAGCCAACATTTTTAGATGGTTTAACTAATAAAAAGAATAAAACTATAAACAATTTTGAACTATATATTCCGTGCAAAATTATTTAATACATCCTACGCAAAAATGAATGTTATAGATTCTAATAAATTTAATCGCTTTGATTGAAAAACGAAACATTCCGATCGAATAATTAAATAAGTATCAAATAAGTAAACGTGTTTGAATCTTTATCTGTCAGTAATCTGTGAGAGTTTAAAAATGAGTGTACAACTGTCTAACTAACTAGAGACATCTCGTTTACATAGCATGAAGAATGTTTCGATTCAAATAGGAAACATCTTTTAGCGCGTGAATGTTGTTAAGAAGTATCTCCTCTTACGAGGACAGGTGCCGAGGGTATGGTAGGAGAAATAATGAAGGCTGATGATAGTGTTCTGAATTGCAATCCGACTTAAGCCTGACGTACTATCTTAAAGTATCTTCTGATGCTCGAACATAGCAATAAACTAGTGTCTCGTTGTGTTTATCGTTAACGATGTTCGGAAAATGAACAACAGGTGGTGCCAGATTATTAACCTGTCGGTGTAAATCGTACGACAGAAAAAATGATAAAAAATACAATCATAAAATGGAAAATACATTCTCATTCTGCATAAACCAAAACTTATTCTACCCAGGAGCAATTTTTTGATTGATACATTTATTAACCTCTATATTGGATCATGACATGGTAAAATTCAACTTACGATAATAGCTGTTAATAATTTTCTCACTTACGTATTATGTCAATAGCTTCCGTTTTATCAGGCAAAGTATTTCGTTCATTTTCGATGGCTTCGTCTCGTTTATTTTGTGGATGAACTTTTAAATGTAGCTGTTCAACGGACCGCCAATTCATATGCGTGACTCAACACTTCGGTTCGAACAAATGTATCTTTGGAAGCACTACATTGAAATCCAATCACTTTGGACAGCGAGATTAGATAAGGAGATTTCAATACCAAAGGTTGATTGCCAAAGTATTTGCGTCCCACTAGTCGTTGTCAATTAGAAATCCCTGTAGTTAGAAGGTTAAATTGATAATATAATCGTTTTGAATGCATGCTTCCGATTATATGGCGCAAACTTTGTAATCACTGTGATTTGAAGCACTTAATTCTCAGCGAGAACATCGGTATCTGCCGTTTTTTATTTCATCACTATTTTATACTAGATTGCACTTTGATAATAGGTCTGTGAAGTTGTCTTAAATAAATAGCCCAAGTTTTGAAATTAGATGTATTTCACTAACTGTTTCAGCTATTACGTTCAGGATGATAATCATTTTTCTATAGCCAGATTAGGAATTAGCAGACAATAATCAAATAAATCAAAGTTTATTCTAAAAATATTGCATTATTGTTTTCAGTATGGTAAAGCATTTGGAACGTAACGATCGTTGTAACTTAATAGATTACAACGATATTTGTCATTCTATGCACTTGTTGAACTCAAGCGGATAGTAAGCGAGTAATCCACTTCTGAACCACATGACATCGTTACTTTATGTAACGAGGATTAGAACTAAATCCTTATGCGAATATTACAGAAATCTCGCAATTGAAATTTCACTTTATATATGTTCAGTATTCACTGAGCTACTTCATGTTACCTTTTCCAACAAACGATAACGCATATTCATCCGACCGCTTTAACGAATGATTGGATTTCAAATATTTTCAAATGCTTCTAAAAAAGTCGATTAAATTCAAATATTCAAAATTCCTGTATTTTAAATTCCAATAATCTACTTTCATACTCGTCTATCTATTAAATATTTGTCGATAAATACTTTTTTATTCGAGCAAAAAAGTTGATAGGAAAAAATGATTTGGGATTAAACATATACAGACACTATAGACCCATTAATGAAGCTGTGGTGGCGCTCAACCAAATACACGATCATAATAACGTTCAATTTCTGCCTCGATTTAACGCCTGAAAAATTGCCACCAAAAGTTTAATGAAGAGTTTAATTACGAATTATCAGCTGGCGAATATAAATTTAAGAAGCGTCAAATTTGCGACGCATTCCTTTAAGACAAAGAACCAATGCCACGGACAAATGCCAGTCACTTGAAAGTCGTCGGTTTAATGTATGGCTATGCATTGGGAACTCTTTAGCGCCTTAAAGGGCCTTATCGAAGATCGATACCCGATCGATATTTCGAGACTCGGAGATGAGATCTCAGAGAAGCCGAAAGCAGCATTTCAGATCGCATCGCATGGAAAGCGGTCCTATTGTTCTTCATCGGGCCACGCCTTGCGTCTGTAATTACAGACAGGTCCTTGGAGGGAGCCTTTGATCGACGCGCCCAATGCGCGGTACATATAAGTGCCAAGTCTTGCAGCATTTTGTACGAGCGAAATCACCATAAGCGAATCGGCATCCACAATCCGCCAGCTCAAACACGAATTCGTTTGAATTAATGCAATACTTGATTGCAAATTTTCGTACTGTTTCATAATATATCGTCTGACTTTTGACTAAATATCTGTGTTTTGTTTCATCGCAATCCCGCTGAATAAATGAATTGAAATGCATGAAGCTTAGACGTAAACAATTTCTAATTGACAATTACGGAAGTTATTGTGTCAGCGGAACAAAGAATGTTAATTTACGGCGCGGAGTCGCTCATGAATATGCAAGTGGTTGAGCTGAATACAGTAGGAATATTTAGCGAAACGACGCGGCTAAGAAGATTAGGTATAATACATTAAGGCGCGTTCCCAGAAATGATTACTTGAAACACTACTCCTAATTCATTTCGGAGATCATTCATAAATATCTTGTTGTCGGATCCGTATAAGCCAAAGCCTCGTCGAAGAATAACCGGTAGCCGGCAGAGACTATCACCGCGACGAATCTCCGGTTGAAAACTTGTAACTAGTCGTTGGCCACTTCGAAGTGATTATAACCTAACAATTGCAAAAATATCTTTTGATCAAAAGTCGCCGATTTCTCTGGAATCGAAGCTGGAAACTACTCCCACCGTCGTCTCGAATTTCATTGGATTGTTTGCCTCAATCGTAAAAGGGCTCTTAATTAACTGCGCTAATAGACGAGCGATCCATTCAGATATTATCACTTACAAAGCTTCACTTTTCGGACCATTTTCCTACAACTCCAATTTCATCAGGATATTCCGGACGAGAAGTAACAGCAATGTAAAAAGTACACGTTATAGCATGAAGCACGTTCAGAAATGTTATATTGAATTAGGCTATCGAATTTTCCTTTTTTGGAATATCCAAATGATTGACGTCACTTTGGGATTCAATTTCACAGCCAACTTAACATCGCTACATGAGTCCTCACGGAAAAGGTATATGTGACTAAAATTTCGCAACACGTATCAAGATATTCACAATATTCAGCCAGCTAAATTCGATTATATACTTCATTTTTACATCCGGCGTACGTCCAATATGCACAATTAATATTTTGAAGTTGTGCCGTTTATACGACACCTTTAGAGTCAAGCAAAAATGAAAGTAAATGAGTATTATTCTGCTGTAATTGTACAATAGCAGGCGTAATTAATGAATCATACGCTCACACGAGTGAAGCTCATTAAATTAACAGAAAGCTAGAAATGACAACGTAAGTTACCAGGTCTTTGATCAGAGTAGTCATTTAATAATGACGTTGAAATCGCTTGGGTAATTACACATACGCGCGCAATTTTTATCCCAAGCTTTGAAATTCCTCCGTGAATGCAAGGTTTCTTTCTCTGTAAGGAAGAGAATTTTTTCTGTCTAAATTTTTCAAAATTTAACACAGCAATTTTCTAAGTATCACACGAGCTTAAGTTTACATAAAGAAACATGTAAACTCAACATGTAGAAATAAAATAAATGTCAATTCTCTGTTACATGTGAAAGAATGTACATCAAATATCAACGTTTTGCACAAACTCAAAAAATATCACTATAAAGCAAGTCTTTGGTTTGCTTATTAACTATACTTTTTATGTTGATTAAAACAAACCTCTTTTAATTAAACGTAAGTGTTTTAATATTGTTTATCGTCCATCGTACTCGAATCAAAAATTACTTTGTTCTTAGTTTTAGTTAAATTTTGTATCTTTTTTTAATGATCTTTATAACAAAGAAATGTTATGATTATGGAATTTTGAAGTTGCCGAAACACAAGTGACAAAAAAGTTAGTAATTAAAACGATATTAGCAAAAAGAATTTCGAACGTGCTATGAGAAAAGTTGAACATTGCAACTCGATTCAGAAGCTGGTACATAAAACAGTGTAAAAAGTTCCGCAAAAGCATTATCGATCGATTTAAGTACGTGACGGTAACTGAAAACAAAAATGAACGTTTCGGCGTTGAGTACCAATTAGAAAAACTATTACGCAGTTTCGCATCGACATAGTCATTCTGACCGATCGGCGTTTTAATTTTATTAATTTTCACCTCGAATTTCACGCTGATTACGTTTTTCTGATCCTCCAACGTTCCGTGAAACCAATTTAGTTATCGCGATTGCAGCACGATCTTCTTGTGAAAAATTGGCTCTAAAGTCAGCTGAAAATCAAACATTGTTCGACAATCGATTTGAGTTCCGGACAAGATTTGCACTTAGTGTGGTCCTCATTGTCCGCGGTTAAATTACACGGAACGAGGTGCTTCTAATGGCAAGGCACGTCTTCTTCCCAAAGAGACCGCCGGAGTGTGAATCACGGAGGAAATTCGTTGAAAAGAGACAATGACCGCGAATGAAATCGAGCGAGTTTCGGACAGGGAGGTTACAAGTTACGTTAGTCACGCTTGAGGCTGCTTCGCTCGAGCCGCGGCTTGATTTCGACTCCGCTTTTAGAAACGAGCATGAAGCAACACATGGAAACACCTGCCAGTTGTGTTGACGCCCGAAAATTTCTGTATCAAGCCCACGCGAAGCCGAAGTGTGTCGAAGAAACGTTAGCTTTATCGCTTGTATCGGTCGCAAGTTGCTATTAAACATAAGATGTATCCGTCACGACTGACACCGCATTTCTCACGCCGGCCTCTTCATAATTCGAGCGTGAAGAAAGTTTTTGTCTATTCAGTCTCGCAGAATCGGTCCTCCTACGACAGAGCACAGGTTAATGGATTATATCAAATCATAGAACTTTCGCGATTATATTGTTCATTTAATAACAGTGAGACTGGCAGATCTCAAGTCATGACGAGATTATTAAAGGCCTTTCAGCGTTCGAATTCGTGCCCGATGGATAGACCTCGGTTTGGCTGGCACCGCACCGCCCTCTATTTATGTCGACAAAGACATATGACTCGCGGGAAAAAATCACAGTTACATTGAGAATAAATCTCTTTTACGGTACCGTGGCATTATAGTTTACATCTTCCAGTTTGGACGCGCATTCAGTATTCTTTAGGACGAGAAAATATTGCCGAGATGATTATTGATGCTGGCATAATTGTAACGATTCTCTGCCCAACATTGACTACTGTTATAACAAGAGCCTCTCAACAGACGTGATAAATCACAACGCAAATTTGAAACGCATGTCGAATAAAGTTGTCGGATGTTGCGAATTGACTTAAAAAAGAGTCGAACGGTCGATGAACAAATGTCTCTTGAAGATGTCGGTCTTAATTGCCTACCGAGATACTATTCGCGATTGGTCACTGCTCGCTGATTCGCAGGCCCATAAATCGCTTGCTGTCAATATCTTCTTGCCAAGCTTCCTTGGGGCATCAGCGTTGAAATTTACGATTGCTAGATTCCTCACTAGATCACTCATTATCGCCGCAAAGAAAAGATGTCAAATATAGTTAGAAAAGCGGACGAACCGCAAAAAATTGCTCACTCGGATAATGTTTTCCAAACCATTAATCGCTCAATAGCCCGAGCAAGAACCTCGCTTTTATCTTTTTCTGCGCCTATTTCCGGCCATTTCTGTGTATTTTTCGCGCTCTCTCCCAATTAAGCCGCAGTTACTTTCATCGGAATTCGGCGACATCCTTCTATCGGATTTTATAAATTTGTTTTCATTCACCTCGACGGTGAACTGCGGACAAAAATTACTGCAATGAGACAACAGCTACGGCGGTATTTTGTCCAATGAGAAGTAATTAATTTTAATTGTCTGGCGCGGTTATGCATGACGCGCAGATTACATGACTCGAATATTTTCCTGTGGATCCATTAAGAAATGCCGCGTGTAAGTATACTGCGTATTCGACATTCTGAATCCTCGCTTTGATCCCTGAGATCTGTCGATCAACGTAACTTTGCGACGTACATCCACCTGCATAATTCTGGCATTCTTTGCGCTCATCGAAAAATACCTGTGGTTAAAATGATATAGAACGAAAGTTATTTTGTTGCAATGAGTTATATGTCTACATAGAACATAGAACTTGTTTTGATCAAAAATCTAAAAGACAAACATAACATGAAAAATTTTTCTTAGTTCCTCATTAAGAAGTACATTTGTCTTTCGCGAATATTTGTATTTTTTGTTTTTTATTTCATTCAATAATCTATTAAATTATAAAGCGTTTTGAAAAAACAAAAGGGCAGTATTATTACTCTGGTAAGTCACCTTTTCACTCAAGCCTAATATATATGGGTTATATATATCCGGAACAATGTTAAGATATGTTAGTTTTTTCGTCTTGAATCGTTAAAACATTTCTATTAATTCGATTATCAATAACTGAAAATGTTGAAGTAACATCCTACGCATTGGCGTGTAAATGTCGACGTACAAGTTTATTCGTATTGTTTTATTACGTAATTTCTGTATTTTATCTTCTCTCCAATTGTGTATAAGAATGACATTGATCAATGCTTACTATCGCCCAAATAATTCTAAGTCTTACCCATTATTGAATTTAACTATCTGTCAACTTTTCTTTCATATATGGTTTTTGAACATGCAACATTTTCTACTTTATTAAAAAAAAATTGTTTTCTGATCTTTTTTCCATGATCTTGTCTATTGCAATTACGTTATAACAAAGAAATATCATGCTTGCGAAATATAGAAGTTTCCGAAACACATAAGTGATAAAAGAATTAATAGAATATTAAGTTTTATTTATTATTTATTTGACTTATTTTTTCATTAATTGAGTGTTACGTTCATATTATTTAGCTTTTAAACAAACATATTTTCACATACAAAGTTATCTATCAATTCTTGCCGTTATATTTATTATACAACTATAATTTAAATATATTTAGCAAAGTTTATCATATATTATATTATTATATTATTCGGAGTTTCGCAAACACCGAAATGCTTATAATATTCAAACAGATAATATAAATCAAATTTTGCTTTTAAAATGTTAATAGCTTAAAAACTGAAGTATAGAACTGAATAAGTTAATATCTTAAGCTTCTGCAAATTTCCACTTGATCATAATCAAAAATATTTTTTTGTATTGTACACATCGAGGAATATATCGTTTTTTATTCAAATAATTTGATGTATGATATTAATGAAATAAGAAATAGAGCAGTCTTTCAGTACAATGTATTCCATATATTCGTCAGATATATATTCATTTGTAGATATTCATGATTCTTTTAATATAAATTTCATTAATTTTTGAGTGAATTATAAATCACTACAGTAAATTAATTTATGACACTTAAATATTAAATTCTTACTTCGAAACATAATTTTTTAGAAAATTTACTAACTTCGCTGTTTTACGAAATATATTATTTTATGCGAAGCAGTTGATTAACTGGTCTTGATTATATTGCTTTATTACTATAAACAGTTTTTCCAATAGGAGTTACGTTAACGAGTTCTTTGGAAGCATATGCATCACCATATTTACTATACCTATATGAACTACTGAGCACTCATTAAAATTCTTCTGTTAATACCATATTATAACATTCTTTAACGATTTAAATTGCTTACCAATTTTTAAAGCCAGTTATTATATATGTAATGTCACATATTAATATATGACAAACCATATGATACACATGAAAG
>JABFQD010004932.1:0-11218 GCA_022817045.1 Psix sp. ZL-2020
ACCTCACACGTATACACGCACACAGACACGACCTCACACGTACGCACGCACACATTGAACTTGGTCTAGAACTCACATTGCCTATCTACTGTCGAGAATACAACTATATTGCAAAATCTTAGCTCTATTCAAACTTGACTTGAAATGAAGGGAATAGGTAATAAATAACAATTGATTAAAATATATATAAAGTTGTATTTAATAAAAATATATGTCATCACATACTCTGACACTACAATGACATTTGGTTAAATAATTACTTGAGAGGATGAAGTAATGTGAATACCAATTTGAACTTACTTGTGATGATTGCGGGCGAACTTTTTAAATCTTATTTTAACAAAGAAACACAGATTTAAAACCTTGTGAAATAGGAAATTTACAAGATAAAAGCAACAACAGAGTTGATTCTTTTACTCGCTGTAATATTTTTATATCAGTTGAAGAAACACTTAAATTTTACAATCAACTTAGATTAAAGAAATCAAACTTTTTTAACAACAAAATTGAGAGAAGAAAAGACAACAATGGAGTCAGCCTTAGCGTTCTTCATTCAAGAAAAGGAAGAGACCAATAGAGACTTTCTTATACTCAACAGCATCAAAAAATGAGTAAACCATGTTTCGTAACGCAACCTTTATAAATGGTTGAACCAGTCAGTAGGTTCTCGCCTGACGGGGGGCCACGCGCTTACCCGGACCGGAAAATTAGTTTCCCAGGCCTGAGTCTGAGAGGTGTGTGGAAAAGAGGGCTTAATTTGCGACGCTCTCCCGGTCTGTCCCCTCCACATTACGATAATTTATACATTTTTTGATTAAAAGTTAATTTTATTAAATAACTTTTGTTTACTTCAACAAATTGTTTCGTTAATGAAATTGGAAGTAAACTAATGATCAATTTGATATAAAACTCAACATAACAAAATCAAATTTAATTTATTCATTAATTTTTTGTGTTTTTTATCGTTTTTTATAAGTTATTTATTTACTCTGTTTCGTTCATTATATGTTAATTAATTGTGTTATTTTTTTAGTTCTTTATTTGTTGATTTGTTGTTTTTATTCATTCATTTGTTTATTCGATGTTTGGTTATAATTTTTAACATGGCTCTGTTTTTGAAAGTCGTTACTTTTGGTGCATGTTGAAGTATCACCGTGATTTGCAAATTTCAAGAGGCCTAATGTTTTCGCGATACTCCAAACAATAATAATCCTAAGAGTTAACTTTGACCTTTGATTTCAAAATAGAATTTAGAAGTAAAACTTGTATTCAACATAAATTCTTTTAATAAATTTTATCTAGCTAATTACTTGAAATTTTAATAATAACGGTTTCATCACATTAATGCAGGAAAAAATAGGAAATTAATCAAATAAAATAGAACTCGCTATTAAAACCTCATTTAAACGAAACATATTTAAAGCTGGGCTCCAGGTTCGATTGAACCATCCACAAATCCTAGAAACTGTAAGATCTCCAGCCAGAAAAATCGAATTACAGAAACTTGAAACTCTGAATCGCTTTCATCGTGGGAAATCAAAGTATCAGGGCTTTTTGAAATAATATTGCATGCAGACAACAATCAGAAATAAGTAACACCGTGAAAACGTTTTAAAAGATAATTAATATGAAATCAAATAAGAATTAACAATAGAAATTAAAAATCTCAAATACATAAGTTTATCAAAGATCGATTAATTTAAAATTATGAAACTTCCAAATTACAAATTACAGGAAACGGAAACTAAAGAAAACATGATAATCCTGAACTTTTCCACAAAATCCAAAAGTTGCCATTAGGACCCTCAATGTCTCGGAATTCAGCCTCAATTTAGTATCATTAATTAACTTTCAATGACACTATTAAATGGCACCTTAAACTATAACGATGGCCTTAGCAAGAGAGAGAAAGAATGGGATGAGTCATGTTTTTATAGGCAAGCCCTCACCAATTTTTAACCCTTTCATTTTCGAATTTAGAGGTGCTTGCCTCAGTGGCGCTGCTTGTGCAACGAAGCTCGGCATATCTTACTGTCAGCACTCTCTGTAGAGCGCAGCAATCGTTTTCGAGGTGAAGTGATCCTCACCTTGGCACACAGTATTCTCGAATAAAGCTATGCCGGGCGAGTCCACTTTCTAGAAGAAGGTCCGGGGGCCTGATCTACCTAAATTCGCTATAAATTACAGAAACCTAAGTGTCAATTATAATTAATTAAGGGCCTTTATTTGTCTGAATGTCACTTATTATTACCATAATTTTCCTGAGATATCCGTTTTCCGTAGCTTCTGAAAGAATTCTCAATAAATATAATTATTATAAGGCTCACTGATAAGCCTAAGTCATGATTTTCAATATACCACGTTACAAACCATTTATTTACTTGTTGTTTTATATATTATAATTTGTTTTGTTTGTTTCATTTGTTTATTAATTTTATTATTTATCTATTTATTTATTGTAATTCATCTGTTATCTGTTCAGCTGTTGTTGTTTTCGTCAACTCGACGAAACTAAACGCACTTCGTAACATAAAA
Source organism: Psix sp. ZL-2020 (assembly GCA_022817045.1). NCBI lineage: Eukaryota > Metazoa > Arthropoda > Insecta > Hymenoptera > Scelionidae > Psix > Psix sp. ZL-2020. The sequence goes on from JABFQD010004932.1 coordinate 2,536, forward strand.
ATCGATAAAAATCGTATATTTGGAATACGTCTTCTTCTTCTTTTTCTGCTCTCCCATCAGCTAAAATTATAGTACATTAAAAAAAATATGAAAAACATCGTTTCTCCGTGATACAAAAAAGTCATAAGGGGTTTAAGGTTATGTGAGGTACACTTAATAGGTCTACACATTAAATTAAAACTCACCCATCCCCCGCTGGTAGTGGACTGCGTTCGAGAAAGCATATACGAATTTCTTTAATAAATCGAAAAAAACATCAAGAACTTGAAGAAAAATATACATGCCAAATATACTTTTAAAATTTTTGAATAATCATTCTCTTCTCCATCTAAAATATCATAACTCCACTTGTCGAGTAAGGGGGGTTGGGAAAAATCCTTACGTCATACGTTGGTAACCCGAAGGGCTACCAACAGCCGTATTTTGTGGTTTCTTATTAGGACATGTATAAGTAATAAGACATTTAGGCAAATATTAGATGGCACTGCAATGGGGTATTTTTACAAAAAGGATGTTTTTTAGATACTGAGTATGAACAAACATATTGTTATTATTTCTATTTAAAACACTTAAGCGGAAAGAAAAATTTTATGGGAATTTCAGATGGCGCTGTAATCGCATATTTTTATAAAAATTGTATTCCATAAATGCTTAACAGTATCAGATTTACATATTTGTGCGATATCTTAGTTGGATACCAAATAAGAATAGTTACATTTTTGTGCTTTCTGATAGGGAAATATGAGGGACATTCTAGATTTGATGCAAATTGCAGATAATGCTTACGTCGCATATTTCTTTAAAAATGATATTTGTTTGATAGCAAATAACAGCAGTTGTATGTTAAGTAATGCGCCGCATTACATATTCTAAAAATATGTATATGTATATATATATATTTATATATAAATATAAATATTGATATAAATTTCCTCATTCAATAATAAGGATAATTTATATGCGCAAGATGACCCCGAGGAAAAAGTGACGAATTTTACTATGACCAATCTATGCTAATTGCCCATAGTAAATATGTAGATGCGCAATAAAATCCGGGCATCCGACGGATGTTACCGGAACGAATTAAACATTTTCCGCTACTCCGAATCATAAAGTATATTTGACAATTAATAAAATCGTCAAAATTTGTTGTACTTTATGATTCTCTTCGGAGAACCTTTTAAGCGAGAAAACAAATTTCTAATAACAACAGGTTTTCGAGGACAATTTTCGTGCCCTGAAAAACTTTTATAAAGAGCGCACATCTACATTTTAGTCAGTCACTTTTCCTATCCCGTATCTATCCGGACGACTCCTAGACGTATTTCTACTCCTCAAATTGTTGTAGAGCGTCTAAATAACCTAACCTCTTTTCCAATCCACCTACTTTTGTTGACGTTCCTCTGCTCCGGCAAATTGTTGCAGAGCGTTGATTGAACCTTAATCCTTGAAAAACATTCATCCTTTTTTATTCGACTAACACTGTCGGATCTAGTGCGGTAATAAAAACAAACAACACAAGTCACGATCCGTCAAGTGTCATCGTGACAACAGCTGACACCGAGCCAAACAGCAACCCACGCAACACATACAAGCGGCGCGCGCATCCAGCCGACGCACACAACCACGCAACACGAGAGACGCGCGCAGCGACGCGAGCAACTGGAAGGTTAGGCAGGCAGAGGATAGACGACGCGCAACCTTAAGCCCCATACACAGCCTTAAAACCTCATCCGCAACCTAATTTAATAACGAGTAAGCAATTTAATTTAATTTATCTATATTCTTATATCTTTATTGTTCTCATAACTGAGACATTCATCTACGATAACATTCTAACCTCTTTTCTTTCAATTAATATCACGAATGGGGTTTTCGATCGAAAACACTTATTCGTGGTATAACTTTCCTTTCATTATATTAAAAATAGTGCTCTCTAACGAGGCACTCATTCAAAATATAAAATTCTTGTCTTTCCTTATATTAAGAATAGTGCTCTCTAACGAGACACTCATTCAAAATATAAGAATTTTCTCCTCACCTATATCAACAATAAGTGTTTTCTAACGAAACACTTGTTCAAGATAGCTTTCCTAAATTTTCACATATTAAGAACGGTGCTCTCAACCGAAGCACTCGTTTGTGATATATTCTTATTTTTCCTTATACTCTTTACTAAAATTAACCTTTCTTTTAAAGTGAATTCCCTGAACAAGGTTACCAAGGCCCTCTCATTATTTCAACCCTCTTAACCCGGACCGCAATCAACCATCCCCCTACCTGGACCGGTGTCCGAAAACGCCGTCCAGAATAGTATTAAAAATATTAGCAAATTGATTAAGAAACGCGCCGAAGCCACAGGTCAGACCCATCTACTAGAAGAGGTTGACCGGGCTAAAACCACTTACACAGGGTTAGACTTGCTCTCCAAACTCAAAGAGCTCAGAGCGCAGGTCACGATTACCCAGAAGAATTGCGTTAACATAGGAGAGTTAAAAGTGGAAAATCACTACCACGTAACCAACGTGGGTGATAAACTCCCAAACCCGTGTGACTGGTCGGAGTCTAGAAAGGCTCGCTTCTACGCCCTATTCTTGGATGAAAACATAATAGCCGGTGTAGAAGATCTATTATCTAGACCTGAAGGGTTAGCTCAAGTGAGATCAATGGGAAGGGCAAGAAACGGAGTCTCTCGAAAGAAACCCAATGTCACCAACATAGAATAGGAAATTAAATCTTATTTTGGATTAAATAAACTAAAAAGCTACAGCAAAATTATAATTACAACAGTTTGATAACGAACCAATTTGTAATTATATAGTTGTTAATTTAGTGCCTTATAATAATAAATAATTTGTAATTTAGTTCTGTAATCCACCTGTTAATTTAAATAATAAACCTGTTAATTTAGTTCAATTTTAAAGAATAAATTTGTTAATCTAGTTCTTTAAAATAAATGAATAATTTAGATAAATAGCCGCTAATTTAGTTAATAGCCAACACAATTCATAAAATAAGGGAAGAATTGTTCATAGAAATAAAATATTAAATAAAAATAATTAACCATTAGTTAAAATTTATAAATAATTGTCAATTTACATCGCTGATGAAAGATCAAAATAAAAATTTACAAACTAAAGAAAAATCATTAATAAAACCTAACTAGAATTTATTTTCTTGAGTGCCAGCTTGGTTACAAGTGCGTCCTAAAAATCTCTCCCTTTCCAGTAGTTACTTCTCCGGACGTAACATAAGTGATTAAAAATTCAAATCAGTTGGGGAGTAAACAACAATAATGTATTTGATAAATTTGTGTTTTATAGAACATATTTGTACAATCTTAAATGATAACATCTATTAATTATTACATTCATATTTTACCGCATTACAATGAGTTTTTTCAAACTATTTATGTTATTAATAATCATTGCTAGACGTCGTTTCGATTGTTGGTGTTTATCACGATTAGTTTTCGAGTCGACACACAAGGCAATGTGTGACCAGTGGATTTGGTCCGTCGAATTAGTCCTCATTTGCTGATGATGATGATTTATAGTTTTTTTCACATGGTAGAAAGTTTCTGACGTCTTTGTCGTTCTTCAATTCATTCGGAAGCTGATTGTATATGAACTTAATTTTTTAACCCACATGCTTAATGAGATATTTTTCAATGAATTGATGATGATAATGATGATGACTATACATTATTTCTAGTGTTAAGATCGGATTCACTGATCCAACTGTTATGAGATTCATCAAAACCAAGCCACTTTACATATAGCTTTTGACCACGCGTCTTTATAATTTTTTCACAGGATTGGTTCTTTTCACTCGACTGATTACGAAAATTTCTGTAGTCCAATTGCGGGTGTACTCCTTTTTAAAAACATGTTTGAACTTGCTAATGCGAACTTTATCAACAACTTGGAATTTATCTTTTTGTTGTGATTCACCATTTTATTTATTTCTATTGTAAACACGTTCAAACAATTCGGGAGAATTCGTTGATGTAACTTCAATCGGACTCATTTTTATCGTTGAATGTTTAGCATGATTGTAGAGTAATATTAAATTTTTTAATATGTCAATCTATTTATACATTCCCTGTAAACTGAATTTTTTTCACATTTTTTCTTTCAAAATGTGATTGAATCGTCCACAAATAGAAGCTTTCATGTTACTATACATGAAAAGAATATATGAGAAAAGAATTATAAAATTATTTTTCCATATCAACATGTAGGTTTTTCGGTTTCCTCCTCATTTTCAAGACTGATTGTATAGCTTTACTGACAGCTACTCCATTTTTATTTTTTACCGGAACAGCCCATGCAAATTTTGAAAAATTATCGATAATTTTTAGCAAATATTTGTACCCTTTATTATATTTTGAATAATTTACCATGTCAACGAGATCTGCTTGCCACGTTTCACCAATATTACGAATATTCACTTTTCTACATGTAAAATTGCAGCCAGCTGGCTTATGTAATTCGTTCACAACACCGTCCACAATTAAAATGTAATATAAAATGTGATGCAATAGTTTCTATTTATTATTATTATTACTGCAATTAGTGTTTTTTAAGCAAAAAGCCCAATCCTTCGATAATGTGATCTCTAAGTCTTGTAGGACTTCAAACTGTATCTACATCTGTTCCAAGCTTTTTTATTGTCGCTTTAGCCTATTCGTAAGATTATTTTACCTCTAAAAGAGAAATTTTCACTTCTGCGATTAATTTATTGAATTACACCTCAAAGTAATTTAATTCTTTTTAAATTCCTTGATGAAATTTCCCTAAGTCAACTGTGGATAAAGGTTTACCCTCCTTCTCAATTCGTATATTCTCAAGTTCTTGTTCGATTAATTTTTTGAGATCGCTAATGGAATCTAAATCTTTAGTATACTGGGAAACATGCTGCATCGTTTTTCGGTCTTCTTCGTCTTCTTTTGTATTGCTATCATTAGAACCGAATATGTTGAAGTCCATCTGGAGACTGAATACAATTTACTGAATGTATGCTAATATCTATATACAAATATATCCACACACAAACACACATATATCAATGTGTGTGTCATTTCTTTTTATGTTTATTTAATAATTTGTCTACGTCTTCTTTTCTACAATAACTTACTGCATTCTTGTAGTAACTACACTCATTCAAGTGACATTTAATCTCGGTTATCTTCATTACGTGCATCGTCACCATCATCATCAATAACTATAACTATAAATTAATTATCTGGTTCAGCAATCGGGCCTTGAAGCTTACACTAAGTGATGTCTCGAATAACTACTTGCGTTGAGTTCATTGTCTTCGTTTGACTCGGAGATCTACAAAAAGATGAGTCGCCATCGATTTTTGTAAAGTTCGATTCCTGAGGAACAGGCAATCATAGACTGCCTCATAGAAACCATAATTACTACTATTCCAGCAATTAATGCATATGTTTCTAAATGATTCGTACGTCATATCTGTATTAACATGATCATTATAAATGTGTTTTAAATTTGTTTCATCTTCTTTGAATAATACCAAAAAATTGGCATTGTGCCGAATAATTTGTTTTGGTATACGTGTATATGTCTGACAGAGATAAAAAGAGTCAACTAGATTATATCTGCCTTACCAAAAAAATGTTCTGAGATGATCTTGTTTTTCACATGCAATACCATCAAATATCATCACACTATTAGGTTTTGTTTCTTGGGGATTGATAACTTGATCATGATCATTGAATGGAAAATAATCGATTCCATTTAATGCTTCCAGGACTTGATACAAAAATTTGTATTTCGATTGGTTCAAAGATTTTGAATACACATAAATATTTTCAAAGCAAAGACCATGTGGGCTGATAATTATTGCCTATAAGGCATTCGTTTTTCCACAATTCGATGGTCAAACGAAAATTGCGCGGATACTATTCGGAAATAATTCACCATGTCTTTTCACTGTATTATCATCGAATTGACCGATAAAATTGTCAAAATTCAATATTGGTAAAGCAATACGATGTTTAATCACCTTCATTCCGTTAGCGACTGATAGCAAACCAATAAATGAACATTCTTATGAACATTCTATGGATGTTCATAAGAATCCTATACGATCGGCATTACTTGGAGCTAAAAAAAAGATTAAAGAAAACAGGAGGAAAACGATTTATTTCGATTCCGAGAATGCTTCCCGTTCCGGACATAAAAACTGGAGGTGTTCTCCCGGCTTTTTTTATTCCATTATTCGCGGGCTCAAGTGCAGTAGGATCGATTGCAGATGGTGCTGCTGGAATAACTAAAGCTTTAAATGACGCTAGTGCAGTTAGGAAACAATTAAAAGAAAACTTAGGACATAACGAGACAATGGAAGCAATAGCCATAATAAAAGGATTGTATTTAAAGCAGTATAAGAAAGGATTCGGCTTGCAAGTGTCAAAAACTGAATATCTACCCAAAAGAGCTCTGTCAAATTTCGATTTAATAGATTATGCTATGAAACTGAAAATTCTATAATTTCGCGAAGTATTTATGCGATAAATAATTTACCTGAGAGAGGTCCTCACAAATGTGAAACAATGATTATCAGCTTGGATGATAAGAATTCGCAAGGGACTCATTGGGTTTGTTACAAAAAAATTGACAAAGAGGTCTTGTATTTGGATAGTTTTGGTAATTTAAGGCCACAGCTTGTTAAGTACTTTGGAAAGGGTAGCAGCATTAAATATAATCATCAGCAATATCAAGATTATAATTCATACAACTGCAGACATTTATGTCTAATTTTTCATTATATCAACTGATTTCTAACGAAAAATGATTAGTTAGTTTCCGATAATGGACTCATTAACACTTGCTTTGACTGGGGCTCAGTCAAAGCTACATGCAGACTATTTCCCACTAATTAGACTTTCTCCAAACAAAAGTTATGTCCTTGGAATGATACAATTATCAACATTCAATTCCATACCAAATATTGATATTGTTAATAATAAATTTCATGTGGACAAACGAAAATTAACAATTCCAACTGCAAGTTATGAGATTACAGATATAGAATCATTTTTAAGAAATCACAATGTACGAATCACAATCAAACCAAACAATAGTACACAAAAGTGTACTATTCTTTGTGATCAGGACATAAATTTTAAATTTTCTAATTCGATAGCCGAACTTTTAGGGTTCACTCCGCGAGAATTGAAAACAAATGTACGACATGAGTCTGATTTACCAGTATCCATTTAAAATTTGATACAATAAGAATCGAATGTAACCTCACAACTAATGCATGCATTAATGGTCAAAAAGCTCACACTATTTATGAATTTGTTTCATGCGTTGCGCCTGAATATAAAAAAGTGGAAACGCCGACGAATGTCATTTACCTTCCCGTCAGCGTTCAGATAATAGATCAATTGCAGATTCACATTAGAGACTAAAATAATCAGCTAATTAATTTTAGAGGTGAAACGATTACACTGAGATTGCATATTAAATCATTATAACATGGGGATTGTGCATAATGAAGTGGGTAACGATTATAAAAGTACAGCTCCTTGGTTAAATGTGATTAGTCGTTTCAATTCACCGATGAAATTATTACGTGAAAACAAAAAGTTTTTAATCAATATTGGTTTGCGAGTTAAAGTGTAATAAGAATAATGATAATTATATAATGGATGACATTTTAAATATTCAAGCTCCAATTGTTTATGATGAGTCTATATCGAGTTACGATATTCATGCGCATAAATCATACACGTCATCATCATTCGATAAAAGTGATGAGACCAGAATAAGTATATCCCAGCAAGATGCGTGTCAATTACCAAATAAAAATGCTATTCCGGTATATGGACGGTTGATTAAGGCTACAAATAACAATGTCGTTGTAGCTTAAAATATGAAATTTGTTAATAATGGTATTTGACACTTATTTAGGGAAATGCGTTATGAACTGAATGGTGTTGAAATAGATCTTAAAAAAAATGTTGATATGACACCATTACTTAAAGCATTGGTATCAATTTCTCTAAATAGGGAGATCGCAATGCACAATGCTAATTGGATAGGCAATGAGGAAGACATTGAATTAATTGATGATGCTGGATATTTTTATATACAGGGTGTCCCAAAAGTCCCGGAACGGTCAAATATCTCGCTAAATATACATCGAATCAAAAAAACAAAAAATACGTGTTTCACCTTTTCGAAAAAGCTATTTGACAATACCACACTTTTAAATCTTAAATGGGAACCCCCCTTTTTTATTGCAGATTTAGATTCTTCATGAAAAAATACGTAACTTTTATTCGAGGCATTTTTTTCGGATTCTTGATAGATGGCGCGATAATCGGAAAAAACGATTTATCCTGATACCCTAGGGAAATCATAAAATCGGTGCAATATCTCGAGAAATACACTTTCAAATAAAAAACCAAAAAAGACGTGTTCAATATTTTTCAGAAATCTATCGAATAATATCAAATACACCCCCACACCCTGGGGGTGGAGTGCGGGGCAACTTCAAAATCTCAAATGGAAACCCCCTTTTTTTTATTGCAGATTTGGATTCTACGTCAAAAATTTGGATTTTACGTGCTTGTTTCATGTGAGTCCCCTTGCCTCTTTCCAGTTTCAGTTTTTCTCTTGCTCAAATTGATAGCCCCCTTTCTCTT